>PVKE010001324.1:0-79323 GCA_004027555.1 Craseonycteris thonglongyai
TACTCTACAGATGCTGCTCAACTTATGATGGGGTTACATCTCAATAAACCCATCGTAAACTGAAAATATTATGAGTCAAAAATGTATTTAGTCCACTTAACCTCCTTCCCTTCATAGCCTGGCCTTGCCTACCTGAAATGTGCCCAGAACAGATGTGTTAGCCCACAGTTGGCCTTCCCCTTCTTCTTACCAGAAGTGGGAAACACAAATGGCATTTTATAGACCTGACAGTAATGCTGTCAACAGCATACACTGTACACTGTACACTGTGGAGTATACTTGTTCACCCTAGTGATCACGGGGCTGACTCGGAGCAGAGGCTCCGCCACCATCAGCATCATGAGACATAAGCTACTGCATATCACTACGCCCGGGAACTGATAAAAGCCACAAGTCGCAGCATGGTTTCTATTGAATGCATATTGTTTTCTCACCATAGTAAAGCCGAGAAATCCTAAGTAGAAACACCATACGTCAGCAACCATCTGCTCTTTACAAACAATTTGTAGGATTTTCAAGGATAATTCTGACACTACCTGCTGTAGGCCATTTTGCCTACTGGCTTAAGAACCCACCCAGGTTAGTAAGGGCAGCACCAGCACCCCGGCCTGAGAACACCTCGTTCCCTCAGCCTGCTGCCCAGAGATGACGGTTGGTAATGGCAGGGTGGACCGAGGTCCCCAACAGCTACTGTAGTGCCTGGCACATAAGAGTGTTCAGCAAAAGAATTCATTAGGCATCAAAATACGTGCTTTGGCTTAAATGTTAAGATAAAAAATATATATAAAAACATGCATCAACCCTAATGCCCATTAGTATGGCAATGGCTGAATAAACTGTGGCCTAACCACAGTACAGAATGCTCTGTAGCTATTCAAAGACATGGGAGATATGTACTAGGTTTATATACTAACAATCATGGAGAAGAAATAACTCATCTGTGCATATATGGTATTAATTCTCCTAGGTCTACTATTGAATGGAAAAAAATAAGTTTCAGGACAATACAAATGGCATGATGCCATCTGTGTATATAACAAATTTTTAGAGTCTATATAATGTCTATGGATATGCATATGTGCACAAACAGATGATGTCCAGAAGTGCATTCCTAACAGAACTTAACCTCTAAGGAAGAGAGTTGGTAAAAGAAGACTTTAGTCTTATATGTGATGCTTTACTTGTTAAATAGAGACTATCTGTCTTCCTTAAACAATTACAATCACGTATTAAAAAGCAGTGAATGGGTGATGATCACATAGGGCAATCTTGTCCCGCTCCTTTATCAGGAGCATTATTATGCAGAGCTGCCCATAAAATGCCCCTGTCTCTGTGTCAGCTTTCTAGAAGCCTCTTAAAGCTCTTCTTCGTGATCACTTGCTCTTCCCAAGCCTCTAGCTCTGGCCAGGAGTCTCTCAATCCTGTCCCCTGGGACTCATGCCAGCTCCCACCCTCTATGGCCCGCACACCCTGCACCCACTTCCTGGGTCCCAGCACAGCTCCCAGAAGCTGCAAATCCAGGGGAACGTGGTTCTAAGGACGCAATAAACAACCGTGAGATTAAAATGTATCAGTGACTTGCTCTTAATACAATATACAAAGCACTGAGTAAGGGTCTTGGCATTTTCACACATCTTCTCAGTCTTTCCAACAGGCCTCTGAGGGCAATTCTATCAGCATTCCCACCTCGGAGAGGCAGAAACTGGTCACAGGAAGGTGAACCACATGCCCACGGTGACATAATAGTAACTAACTAGGAAATCTGGCTTTAAAACCCATGCAATCATCCAAGGCTTTGCCATCACCACGTCACAGCTTCCCAGCCCTGGGAAGAAGCCTGAAGCCAGGGCAAGAAGCCCCAGGAGGGCCGTGGAGGGCAGAGGGCGGCTGCTCAGCCTTATGTTGACACCTCGTAGCAGAGGAGATTAAAAAGCCAGGCTGAGGATAAATCAAAACGTTACCCTAAGGCGTTTGGATGTTGATTATTAGCCAGGTGGAGCCAGTAAAGGCTAATGAATTAGGTGGTGGTACAAGTCCCGGGCTTCAAGAAGATGAATCTGAGACAATGGACCAGAGAGACGAGAGAGAAGAGACCATTTAGACGTTCTCTATTAAAGTAGCCCATGTGGTGAGGGCTTCAGCCTGCTGGCAGGAAGAGATGGGTTTGAGGTTGCTTAAAAAGAATTCCTGTCCCCCCCATTTTTGTCAGCTACGGCTTTAGGTGGGAAGTCCAGATTTTTCCTTCAATGGAAAATAGTTCATCGCCCTCCTTATTTTGGAATTCACTCCGATCTCCACCCCTCCACCATGTTCAGACTTCATTGTGTTCAGCGCTAAGCTGTGCTGTGGTCCCTTATGAGGATGCCTGAAAAACACTCCCCACGGCTCTAGAGCGAAAGCAAGTTGGTGATTCAGAGCGGGGAGCAGTTAAGGTTAATTGCCTAATAATTTACTACCGCGAGTGCAGCCACAGAACGTTTTGATTTTCACTAATTGTGGTGTTGAACAAAGTAAACAGTACTTTGCTCATACTCCAGCTGTGGAAATGTGTGTGTGTGTCAGGGGCGACTCTCCTGTGATTTATAACCCTGCTTTACCCTTGAGCACAAGCCACTTGGTAGAAGCTGGAAAGACCAATAGTTTTACGGACTCTGGATTAGTTTAGTAAAGATTTCCCTTCACATGACCATGGACCTTCGCTGCATTGCTGAGTGTGTGGCTGCAACCAGGCAGGGGCAATGCTAATGTGATGGGAGGTGTCCAGGAGCAGTTATCAGCACGATCCCCTCTGTGCCTGGGGGACGCTGCAGAAGGACGGTAGGGTGGCAATGCTAGGAAGGGGCACTCATTCAACGCCTTCGCAGTATAAACAGCTTTGCATGCTCAGCCCCTCCTACCTTTCAAAGCTCATTCATGCTGTGGGCGCCATACACACTCCCTCCATCCAGGCTCCTCTCATAGCTCCACTTTCCAGATGAGGACGCCAAAGCCGTAAGCGATAAAGTGGCAGGACAAGTCATGCCATGCCCTTCAGGGAAAAGCAGGAATCTGGACTCAGAACCGAACTACAAACAGTTGTCACAAGCCCCGCGCCTGGAGTTGACCTGGTGCAGTGGGCAGTTCTGGTCACCTGGCCTCAAGCCCTGTCCCACCATTTGCTCAGCATCGCCCTAGGATGATTGTTTACCTTTCTGGAATCTCCTGTCCCAAGCCCCCAAAAGCAGCATGAGAGCAGCCCCCGTCGCCGGCTCCTACAGGTTTAAATGAGACGATGGCACAAGCACATCTCACACCCAGCCCGGGACAAGGCAGACTCTCACTAATGCTTGTGGAGCCGGAACCTGCAGGCACAAATCGAACACTTCTGAGTAAATGTATGGACGGGGCAGATGTCCCTGGAAGGCTCACGTGGGACATCCGAGGCGTCTCGGGGTGTCCCGGGCAGCCTGTGTGCAGTAGCAACACATCGGAAACAGTCTAAGGAGCTTCCGGTAGGAGCCATGGCCAAGCCAAGCACGTCTCCTCAACACAGCATTTCCCCTCTCTTAAAAAAACATACAAAACTATACGCCTCCCCATGCCCTCACACAGCAAGAGCCGTGAGACACACATCTGAGCCAGAAAGAAAGAGTGACAACCATTTGTGTAAAAGACTTAAACAGGCTGCATATATCTCTTTCAAAGGACACGCATGCACACAAACCCCCTGGCATAAATAGTACTGAACTGAAGGCAGGGGTCAATAACAAAACTACTTCTGCATCTACCATGTTTTAATTTTTAACAATGAAAATTTGGTTATGCATTACTTATGCAATTAAAAATTAATGACAAGGAAACACTGGAGGCAGTTGAAAGTAACCTCAGATTGCTTCAAACCAGAAGTAACAGAGCTAAGATAACCAGGAAAACAGGGAAAAGACATATCTAACTGCTTTCTGGGGTATAAAACAAAAGGGTGAGAAACAAGCTGATGGATTAAATTTTTTTTATTTTTTTTATTTTTTTGCTTTTAACTGGCTGTGTCCTATATACACAGTGCAATTATCTTTCCTCAAAATACCATCACTCAGTTGAATGATCTTGCCACATGAGAAAAACAGGTTTGGCACAATCGATGCATATTGTTGGGAAATTATCATCAACCTTCTTTTCTCTTCAAAAAAAGTATTTCACAATGACACTGATGAGTTCCATTGTTTTTCATCAAATACCTTAACTTACTTTAAATCCATAGTCTGCATAAAGCCCTTGAAGTGTGACATTAATGGTGGAATTATCCTTCTGAGATAGAATGTTGCATCAAAATAGAAATGTGTGGGACTCACCCCTCGGCTTCCCCACCCAGCATGCTCTCTGCCCCGGAAGGTCTGCCTCCCGGTCCCCGCTGTGGACCCGTGAATGTTCGCTCTTATCCCCGCTGCTCTGCAGCCCCCAGGGACGTACATGAAGCTGCTGGCAGCTGTTTACGTGGCTTCAAGCCCATCTGGCGGTTCACTCTACCCCCTGGCTGACTTGGCCCATGCTTATGGCTTTAGACAGCATCTTTGGGCCACACAGACATATTTCTTTGGCCCAGGTTGCTTTTTCTGAGCCCTAGAGTCATATAACCAACCACACCCTTGACATCATTGCTTGGATGATTCACCTGCCGCCAAAATGAAAACTGATGTTTTGCCCCTAAACCTCTCCTCCAGCTTCCCCCACCTTAGGGAGTGACCCCAGCATCCAAAAGGCCACAGTGTGGGAGTCAACTCTGGCCCCACATTGTCCCCTGTCCCTTCCCCCACAGTCACAGGCTCTATTGGTTTGACCTCCAAAACTTCTCTCAAATCCACCCACTTGTCTCCACCTGTAGCACCACCAGCCGCTATGGGCCGCCATCTCACACGTGGGCTGTGGCAGTACCTTCCCCACAGCCTCCCATGGCATTGTTGCTCCCCTGTGTTTTATGATGTCACTACCAGGGTTCAATCCCATAAACGGCTAAAACCTAGCTCCTTGCCACCCAGCAGCATGAGACCCTGTGCAACTCCCACACTTCCTCAGAAGCCCTCTCCCCATCATCGGCACACTTCCACCCACAGACCTTGCAGAATGTCCTAGAAAAAAACCTCTTTCCCACCACGGTTTCCCATCCCTGGCTCCTTTGTGCCCATTGGGTCTCGGCTGAAGCAGCCCCTCCACAGAGAGCCTTCCTTGCCCGTCCCCCTAAACTGGGTTCCGTCTGTTGGAATCACCACAAGGTTTCCTCCTAACATCAATAACAAACTTTTTTTTACAGTATCCATGCATTTATTTACTCATTATCTGTCTCCTCCGTGCAAGCAAGAATCTTTGGTATCTTGTCTGAGCTGCAAGCCCACTACCAACCTCAAGGCCTGACATACTGTTGAGAAGCAAACCATTATTTGCAGAATAAATGAGACAGAAGCACATTTATGAGTTCTGTGCTATGTATGAGTATTCAACACTTTGGTCGGGGGCAGAGTGAAGTACTTTATAAAAGATGTAGAATTGAACTCCATCATTTTTGCCTTTAAGTACAGTGTGATCTATTTTAAAGGATGGAAGCTACACAGTAAAACCTAAGTCAGTCTGTGCGTGAGTTTTCAACTGAAGCATTACCTTCATGCTGTCGGTCATGTTGAGTTGACCCGATGAGTTCTGGTGGGCAGGCCAAACAGATGGTTCACTTATAACTAAAGGGGGTAAAGTTACAGAAGTTGGAGAACTAAGAAATGATGAGCTCTGGGATTTCAGAAAGTTTTATGGAGGAGGTTGAATTTATACCAACCTAATATATGTCACATTAGTCAAAACTTCTCAAAACCACCTAGAGCTATGGCCTTATGGTCCTAGAATAGCAGTAAAGAAAATAAAGATTCCATTTGCCTGCCAAATAATAGGATTTTTATTGTTTCTCTAGTATCACCCTTACCCAGGAGTACTGGCAATTTCCCAGGTCAACTCAGAATTTGAATGAGACGCTGTCACCATGAACCTGTAAGTTACCCACCTTCCAAGTCCGCGCCTGCGTATCCCTACCCCTCCCCAAACCCAGGCCCTGACTCCCTGTATTTTCTTGAGGCTGAACCGAGGGAAGAAAACCTCTCCCAAGAAACAGGTTGCTCCCATCTCAGCCCTTTGTCCAAAGGGTTCTCCTCTCCCGCTTTGACCTTTCCTGCTCTAGTCACACGTGGACCGTTGCCATCTTTCCAGAGCAGCGACGAATCGGGACTTTGCAAGACAGCTGGTGTCTCACACTAAGCCTCCGAGATCTTAGCAGCTGGAGGCAAACAGACGTCCTGCACCTTTCCCACCTTGCGTACCTGGGGCTGTAACCAGTCCAAGGCCTGGGGCATGTTTGCCTAACAGATGTAGCCTAATGCAAATCAAGGGACGGGAATAAAATAGCAAATAAGAAATGCAAATGCTTAGCCACATTTTCTATCTTCACACTACTGCACAGGAACAACTGAGAGAGGAAGCAAAGTCCCAACGTTTCGCATGTATCCGAATTCACAGCTGATGTTCTCTTCATACTAGACCTTCCTGTGACTGTATTCCAAATGAAGGGCAGGCAAAAGTCTAGATTGAGGGAGAAAGCCCTAACTCTGGTGAGCTCAAAGGACACTACGGAGCAAGGTTGCCTCTACAATTTCCATACAGTGAAGCTGGAGGAGTGGCAGCCTGCAAGGTTGTATAAGAGAACCAGCCTGACCCGGTGTCTGGTGACAAGTGCGCTGTTTGTGACCCAGATCACCGCTCATTTAGGCCTGTGGGACTAATAGAAATTCCAGAAGGGGCTAAGTTTCACCCAGGGGGAAGCAAACTGCAGATGCACATTGGCGTTGTGTGAAGGCAGTGCTGGAGACCCCAGCTAGAGGACAGAGCAGGTGAGAGCTGAGAATACAATGGTGACAGTGCGAAAGAAAAGGACGCTGCGAGACACCCTCCAGGGGGAGGAACCAATAAGATGCCGCGACTGGATGCGGTTAGGAAATGATGAGACCGAGCAAGGCGGAAACTCTCCAAGGCTGCGGGCTGGGGGGGCTGTGAGTGTGTGTCAGGGAAGTCAGGAGGACAGGGGAGTTTGGGGGCGTAATGACGAATTCGCTTCTCACATCTGCTGAATTGCAGGGAATGGCAGGACGCACCGCTGACAATGCCCAGTGGGTCATTGGCGGTACAGGGAGCACGTCCAGGCAGTGCCTGGCATTTGTTAAAACAGCATGAGCTGGAGACCTCATCTAAACCCTTTGTTGAAACCTTTGAAGCTACGAATCATCTGTTCTCAGTTCTCTGTGACGCTGAATTATAGATGTATAACCGTGAGGCCCCTGACACCCAAGCCTGTCCTAAACAAATAGCTATAAGTTCAATGAATCACAGGGCCTGAAAATGTTTGGCAAATACCCCCAGTTCAGCCTGGAATGTGGACCTGTCTTCTGCTTTGACGATTCCTGCCATATCTGAGTACCAGTACATACTGAGCCAGAGCGATTCAGAACCTGCGCGCTGTTACTCATTTCGAATCTCTTTGTAAATCAAGAGTGGGGTTTTTTTCTTTTTTTTTTTTAATTGTTAAATTTATTGGGGTGACACTGGTTGGCAAAAATTACATAGGTTCTAGGTGTACAATTCTACATGACATTGTCCATGCATTGCGTTACGTGCTCACCACCCAGAGTGAGCTTCCATCACTGTATCTTTGATGCCCCCTCCCTAGCCACCCCACACTCAAAACTGTTTTTTACCCAAATAAATTTAAGCTACAAAGTAGTACTTCCACAAGTGAGAAAATGCCCTAATTTGTTATAATATGATGGTAAAAAAAATAAAGCTGAGAGGGAGAAAGGCATTCAATGTAACTGACTGCTGGCGGCTGTAGTGAACACGTGTCATTTTTTACATACCCAGCCTCTGAAAGTCCTTCCTTTCTGGGAAAGTCCAAACTGGAAGGTCTTAACTTTCAAAACAGAGACTGAAGAAAGACACAGTTCCCACCTCCTCTCCTGGCAAGTGACTTAGATGTAGGCAATCCGATCTCTGGCTCATGACTTTAAAACTTAAAAAGAAAGAGTCAAGGACAAAAGGATGGTCGCAATGAAGTCACATGGAGGGACCCTAGCAGGGGTGTGTGGTATATGACATCCCCAGCTCACACGCAGCCCATTCGCACACTAATTTCTCAGATTTCTCAGACTTTCTTTGCTCTTAGATATAGTAAGTTGGAAAGTATCCCCCCAACCCCCAATTCATGTCCACTCAGAACCTCAGAATGTGTCACTATTTGGGAATACGACCTTGCAGATGTCATTAGCAATGGGTGACAAGATATACTCCTGGACTTGAGGTGGGCTCCAAATCTATCAATGGGTGGCCTAATGAGATGACAGGACACAGAGGCAGAGGGGAGAAGCCAGTGTGGAGATGTAGGCAAAGACTAGAGAGAGGCCTCAACAAGCCAAGGGACGCAGAAGCCACTAGAAGGGGAAGAGGCAAGAAAGGGTTCTCCCCCAGAGGCCTTGGAGAGAGTGTGACCTGCTGGTTCCCTTCAGATGTCCAGCCCCCACAACTATAAGGATATACTTCTGTTCTTTCAAGCCACCAAGTTTGTGGTCATTTGCTACAGGCGGCCTACGACACCCATACACTGGGTTTAGGGATGTGTCTGCTGATTATATGGATCTCCATATTGCTGAGCTATGCCTTGCATCAAAACCCCTGTTCATCCTGTTAGCTCCTAACACTTTCTGGTCTTGTGCTCTCACCTTCTGGGAGTTACCCAATTTACTTTTTTATTGACTTCTGTTGTTTACACCCAAAACCCAGGCTGAAATGTCTATCAAAGCGACTAAGGCTGAGATCCATTTTTGTTGAAATGAAAGTAGCAAGAGTTAAAGCATTGTTCATGGCAAAGTAGCACCGAATGGAAACTTTCTGTTTGGGGCCTTTAGAAAGACAGGAGCAATTAAAAGGTAAATATTGTTTTCTGCTTTAATACTATTTGATGTCATGTCTCTTTACTTCCTGAAGGCATCTAAAGTGACATTAGTCATGTTGCTCATATCACTAATGTAGTCAAATGTCCCAACTTTACAAATGGAGAGGCTGAGACTTAGCAAAGCCAGACAAAAGGAATCGCACACAACCCTACACATAAGTCAGCAGAAGGGCCAAGTCCCCTGCCTGTTTCCTGTTTCCAAATTCTACACGTCACCCTCCTTCCACCATGTGACACAGCTCTTTGTAAGAGCTGTATTGGCCGTATTTCTGGCTTCTATGAACTTCATGCTTTAACAGTTGTCCTGCATGCAAACGTCGGACTCCCCTTGTGCTGGACAACCCTATGACATGCCTGAATCATCTTGCCTTGGCCTCTAGCTTCCCCCCTGACCACCACCACTGGGGCGCTTTTCAAATGCAAACCTGCCAATCCAGAGCCCAGCGTCCAGCCCTGCCCCTTAGACAGCTGTCACCCTCCAGGCCACCATCCACCTGCCCTAAGCAGCGCAAGACCAGGCACAACCAGGGACAGGCCCCATGCCCCAGAGCCTGCTGCCATTATTCAGACACCCAGTCCTGGCCTGCTTGTCCTGTCGGACCCGTGCTTTCTTTCAGCGGTCACAACAAAAGCTCTGGTCACAGCCCCTACTTCTGCCTCTGAACCAGCCCCAGTGTGCCCCCCCACCCCACCCCACAGCATGGTGCGGCCCCTTCTCTTGGGATCTGTGAGCAACAAACTCCATTTTCAATGGCAATCTCCTGATCGGTTAGCCTTTACTAGACCTTCAGTTTTCTCTGAAGACACTGGATTTTAAAACAAGGATTTCATGGGAAAGCCGGGATGGCTCAGCGGGTTGAGCGCTCGCTTTGAAGCCCCGAGGACCGAGGATCGAACCCCGGCTCTGGCCCAGGCGGACCCACATGCTGAACTGGGATGTGCTTCCCGAATGCGGTGAGGCCCCCAGTTCAGTTCAACAAATAAAAAATAAAATAAAAAAACAAGGATTTCAGGACTGTACACCTTCAGTCACCGTAATTGGGACAATTCCGATAACCCTGAACACCTCTGGGATCTATTAGGATGAAATGTGCTTCTTTCACCATTGCCCTATTTTTAAGGAATATCTGTTGCATTGTGCACACACCGTGTACTAGCACTAAAGTAAAAACCTGCGTTCCAGGGAGGCCATGTGACTCTGGAGGCAGCAGGTTCACACCCAGCCCCGCCAACCGCTGGCTGTGGCGACCCCCACCCGCAGCCCCAGGTTCCCCATCTGTAAAATATCGATCCTGGTAGCACCACTGCCTTAAGGATTTTATGAGGATGACCGGACCTTGTGCAATTAGAGCACAGAGTACACTCATTGCCAAGGAAGGACTCAATAGACATTAAAGTGACCAAGTCCCTTTGCATACTCATATTCCAAGTCCAGCTTCTTTCTAACTCAAGCATCTGTTACAACGTCAAGGGAGAACTCTCGTGACTTGAAGAGAATCTCAGCTTTGCACTGGCGCTGAGCTGTGTCTTTTAGGCTCGTCCAGAAATCATGATTGTTCATGGCTCGTGATAAAACCCTCAGCCCATGTCACCGGAACTGTAGAACGCTGGTGACCGCAACAACACAGCTACCTTATGGCCAGTCCAGGGGCCCAATAACTCATGAGAACTCCATAATGGTTCAACACCAGGTCTGAAAAGAAAGGCGATTTTCCCGAAACATTTTACAGAGGCATGCTTCCAAAGTGATTCATTCTTAGTTGAAACTCTTTGGCATGTTGGGGGATCATTTATCAAGTGTGTTTACAACAAAGGTCTCTCTCCCGATGTAGGATGTCTAAAAACAGCTCTTAACAGACGCCATTCTAACCACCAAAGCGAGCCGACAGAGGCTCTTGTCAGCCGGCTGTGGGTCAAGGCCGACAAAGTGAAGGGGAAGGGACTCCGGCCAGGGTCCCAGGGCTCACCATGCTGCTCGGAGAAGCACGCTGCCCACTTGCTCACTGCTGCTCAAAGTCCCACCATTCCAGCGCCATGTGTTCTTTTAGCTTCTGTTTTGAGCCTCATTTAAATGCAAAGTGCAAAGCCTGCTGTTGAGAGACCATTCCCCACTAGCCTCCTGCATTTCTTCACGTCTTGTGAGCAGAGACAAGGACGGACTGACTGTCTTTGTAGCCGGCCATTCCTTCAAACATTTGGCATAGCAAACAGCTTTGGAAGAGAGAGAGGGTGCTTCCTTACAGAGCAATGGGGAGGTTGATTTACTGTTCAGAATAACAAAACCAGTGTCTCCCTCTGGAACAAAGGGCAGATACTGCCCATTAGTAACCATCTGGGTCTTCTAAACCTGGGGTTTCTCCCTTGTAACACGGCCCACAGTCCACCTCGCATGCAGGCATCTCCTGACCCTCTTTGCTGCTACCCTGTGGGATCTGGACCTCAGAGCCCAAATACTGACACGCTGGTCTCTGCCAGTGCAGGGAGTAGGGAGCTGTCCCTTGCCTCTGATCCAGGAGGCTCATGTCTTCCACCACATCTGTGAGACTGTGGCGGGCCATGTGTTAGCTTGCAAGGAGGGGGAAATCTCAGCTCCTTCACAGTGCTTGTCACCTGCCACATCATTCATGTCCCTTTACCAGTTGGAAGTTGACTTGTGGGGGCTTTTAGGTTGACCCCTTGAAGCCCCCTCAGATTTGTGATAAATAAAATGATATGCTTGCTGTGTGGATATGGCTTTGGGACAAGTCACCTCAAGCTGTTTTTGAAGCAAACTCTTCCTCCTAAGTTCCTTCTACATAAAAACTCCCAGACCCTCTACTGTAGGTAACTCAGCTACCCCAAACTTGAGGAAATTCAAGAGCACTGAAGAGCTTGGTCTCAGGAGAGAAGGAGCAGAGAAAGAAAGATGACAGAGGCTATTCCAATTCCTGGCAATTTTGTCAAGAGTCAGCCCTGCCAAATAGGATTAATGCTACCCAATTCAGAGTTGAGAGACTGTACTCTGGTAAGAGTAAAGGATAAAGAACAACTTCAGATCTTTTGCTTCCTATTTTTATTTCAGACCAAAATAACGATCATAACTAATAATCATGCTTAATTATTCTATTGGAATACCAGGGGTTCTCAAATGACAGCTCCCTGCCCCAATCCAGGCCCCTGCCTGTTCTTGCAAATAAAGTTTTATTGGGAGCCAGCGTGCTGTTCATTGATCCCTGCCCGAGGCTGCTCTTGTGCTACAGGAGCAGGGCGAACAGTTGAGGCCGAGACCAGGCGGCCCGCAGAGCCTGAAATGTTGACTATCTGACCCTTTCCAGACAGTCCCTCCTGCTGCCTGAGTTCCCGTCCTGAAGAGCAAAGCTGAGCCCTCATCTCTGAGGATCTCCGGCGCCTGCCCGGCAGGAAGAAGCCACACTCTTCCACGCACACACACACAGGGCCCCACTGCTGAGCTCACCTTCCTCTCTGAGTTCATCTGCCCATGACAGCCCCTCCATCCCTGCATCCCGGGCACCCCAATCTCCTCCCTTCTCCCAGGACATTGCAGGCCCGCACCCAGCTCGGGACCTTAGCACACAGTACTCCCTCAGCCTAGAACTTCCTTTATCAGAGCACAGCGACTTAGAGGTGTGACCTGCATAGATCATCCCCCTTTCCATGGATGCCACAGTCATAACGGCTATGCATTTTGTCCTTGCTGTTAGTCAGGTGTCGCCCTCGGCCTTTATGTGCATTATTGAGTGAAACCTGGTAGAGCTCTAGGAGGCAGTTATTATTACTCCCCGCTGAGGAATGAAGAATACACTTGAAAAGACTTGCCTAAAGTCACTCAGCTAACGAGTCTCAGAGCCGGTGGTTAAACTCCCTTGGTTCTGGCTTCCGATCAATGAATCAGTAAATCAGGGGATGCACAGACCCCAATAAAGCAACACACCGGCAAACTATGAGGAAAGGCCCTGAGAGGGGAGGGGTCTTATTCACGAACTGAAAATATGAATGGCCCCAGGACACGCCCTCCCTTAAGACAAGTGGTTTTATATGATAACTTCGAACACGTTTACACCTTTAAAATTTATTCCTCAGGGCCCTTTGGCTTAACCCTCAACTCCTTTATTAAGACGTAATAAAGCAGCTCGCCTAGATCTTAAAGTCCTGCAAAAATATGCTGCCTCCCTTGCAGGCTCACAGACCTCAATGCCCGACAGGAAGCAGGAGCTGCTGACAAAGGAAGGCCCTGCCCAGCCCCTGTTCAACAGGAAAAGGTGATTCAGTGGGAGGAAAATAGAGCAACCTGCCGCCTAGAGATGGCGTGGCAACCAGATCTGCAATTAAAGCTGAACTGTGCTGTCTTTGCATGTAAAGGGGAATCGATGGCATTGATTGAGGTCCTAAAAGGCGGCCGCAGATGAACGCATTACAGGTCTGACTGCTGCAAAACGGTTTTGAAATAACACATATAAACCTCACTGTGACTGTTTCATGACCAGACTTGATAACTGGCCTACCCAAAGGGGAAGCGGAAACAGGCTCATGTTATCCAGGGAACGGGGTACAGCTACTTCGAATGAGATCCCTGCTGATGATCTTTGCTCGGCAAACCCCTCAGCTGCCAAGAATTTGCTGGAGGGTTTTATGTAACTGAGGATTTGAATGGATTCCTTCCCTCTACCCTGGGGTTGCACACGGCAGTCAATTAAATTAGTTTCAAACCCTTAAAAGACACCAAGTTAATCAGTTTAGGGGAATTTAGGCCACACGGGCTCCAGATCCGGTGTGCAAGGGGATCGTTAAGTCTCCAGTCAGCTGGGTTTGAGAATTACACCTTTCCTCATTGGGAGGAAATTTGCTAGTGACGGCGGTAAAGCTGACAGGCCAGGGAATTATCTTGCAATTCTAGGAGCAGCATTCTGAGCTGGCATGGAATTTCAGTCTTCAGAGTTGCATTAGTCTTATGGAGGTTGCCTCTCAATAATGAAAAGGGCAGGCCACCTCCCAACACCCATGGCCGCGGGGACATTTCAACCCTGTAAAGGTATCCAAGAGCAAAGGCCCTGATGCCAAGTTGAAGAGGTGGCATAAAGATTTTGGTTTTCTACAAGTAGGGCAGGTTTGGAAAAGTCAGTGAAGCCAGCCACCAAAAGCTGCTGGGGAAATATTTATTCTCAACCCTTGTTGTGCCTGGCAAACTTGTATTTAAGAGGGAGCCCCGGAGAAGAAATGATTTTTCAGGTGAGGCACTGGAGTGGGATTTCACGGTGATCTTAGTTACGAGTGGGGTGTTTGTGATGCTTATGCCTTCATCGTATTACCTAGCGATGTTTTCATCCCATTATTCAGATTTCCATTCAGTCTGATGGGGATGAGGGTGGGGGGGAAGGCGTCCAAAGAAGAACTAAGAAAAAAGCCGGGCTGATGGTCAAATCTCCAAATGAAACAGAGTGGGGACGAAAGCGGTAACGCTGCAAGTGACCCCCAGGACCCTGGAGCCCTGACCTTGAGAGATGAGCAGCTAAACTCCAAATCACAACTAAGTCAGGAGAAAGAGGACCGTGAGCCCAAGAGCTCCAGCTTGGTCCCCCACTCCCCTCCTTTGCAGAAGCACAGCTGGTACCTGGCATCACAGAGGTGACAGGGCTCAGAAAAAGCTCCAGGGCTAAGGTCTGACATGGATGAGGAAGCAAGGCGCCTTGACATCAGAGGGAAGCATGTTCCAGGCAGAAGAAGCAGCAGGTGCCAAGGTCCTGGGGCAGCACGCCCGCACGCTCATGACGGCGCAAAGAGGCAGAGGGGCTGGGGTGCAGGGGCCCTCTCTCCTTCAGCCCTGATCCTAACTCTAAGTAAGACATAAACACCTCACTGTGTGTGACACACCCAGCCGCCGCTGCAGACCTGTTTTGGGGAGAGACCTTGTCCTTTAATCATTCAAAGTGTCCTCTTTCACTGTCCTAGGTGTCTTGGTTTAGAAAAAAAAACAAAAAACACGATCCCCCACATGTGAGAAATATCTCTCCCCATGTCCAATGCAGGTTTCCCTCGCGTGTTAGGACAAGTTACTCTTCCGTCCGTAGAGCCCGCATAGAATGGCCGTTCACATTTAGAGGCCATGCTGTACGAAACATGTAAACCATTGCATCCTAGGACGACTGTGTGAGATCCATAAAGACGGTAAAATGGACTGAGTAAAGGAGAACTTTTCCCATTACATGCTTGTTCCTGGCTGAAATGCACTCATCAGAATCTTGGGCTGTATCAGTTACACAATTTAAGTTCCCTCTCTCTCTTCCCCCTCCCTTCCTGTACCTTCCCCGAAGGCCCCATGGACCACCCGCAGTTGAATTCCTATAGGTGACCTGTGAACACAAGACCACACTGCACTGTTTCACAATGAGACCGTGAGACTTGAGATTACACGTGAGAAACGCCCGTCTAGTTTCTTGCAGCAACAGTAAGCGTTCACGGGGAGTTCTTCTCCTCTGTCATCGTTATATATGTGAATTATTTTCTTTGCTTAAACAAGAACCAATTGCTTGTCATAAATGGCACCTCTTTCTATTTAAACTTTGCTCTATGTAATCTTTTTCTAACAAGATTCTTTCAGGTAAAGGCAAACAAAAATGGCGAGGTTGAGGCTAATCTCAGAAAATTTTAACTTACAAGAATGGATTATGTAGTTGTTGTTATTGTTGTTTTTTGTGTGGTTGATTGGAAATAGCATTCTGGATAAAAATAAATAAATAAATAAAAGCGGCAAGGGCCAAGATACAGAGGAAGGAAAGTTTGTGCACTTCAGGAAACGTCTAGGGTTTCCAGCACAGTGTGGACATGTGAATCGTGGAGATGAACTGAAAGGGTGACGGGCCATTTTGCAAAGATCGTCTAATGCCAGGCTACGGAGTTTGAATTTCAGCTGCCGGGCACTGGAGAAGCTTCGAAGGTTTTAATGAGGCGAAGCAACATCATTATAATATTTGAAAAATAAAGCGAAGATAGAAACACGAGGCTAAGATTGGAAGCAGGGGGACTAGATAGGTGATCACTACCACCACCCAGGCCACGAAGGAAGAAAATAAGAAGCAGAGCGGTGAATTCACTCATTTCCACACGCAAGTCCTGCTCACGGTGTCTTCCAGCTCCACCCTCCCTGTGGCCCACTTTCTCAGCTACTCGCATTTTGACCAAAATGAAAGGTGCAAAGGTCTAAACATTCCTCCTCGTATCGCACGCATTAATGTGACAGAGTGGCTACCATGCATAGTGTCCTCTAGGTGCCAAGCGCCATTAGAAGCGCCTCATTTTATTTATTTATTTATTTTTATTTTTATTTTTATTCTTTTTTTTTTTTGACAGAGAGAGAGACGAGACAGATACAGAGACAGAGAGCGAACTGAACTGGGGGCACTCCCCAGTTCAGCACATGGGTCTGCACGGGCCGGGGCCGGGATTCAATCCTTGGTCCCCAGTGCTGCAAAGTGAGCTCTCAACCCACTGAGCCATCCCGGCTTCCCCGCCTCATTTTATTAACTGAGTTAATCCTCATGATGGCACTGTGATAGATGCACTAGTATTGTTCCCACTTTGCAGATAAGAAAACTGAGGCACGAGAGATTAAGTAGCTGGCCAAGAATCCCTATCAAGTCACAGGGGGAGCAGGATTCCACTCCAGCTGCAGAACCTGCCTTCCTAATGCGCCTCTACGTAAAGGTTCAGTCCGGGCAGCGTGTGGTTGAGTGACCTGCCTGCTATACTTGAGGGGCTGCGTGCTATGATACTGCACATCTCTGGGGAGGGGCTGTTTTTAAGACAATGTTTTTTAAGAGCGTAAGCAGTCTATATAATTGCTCTTTAGGAGACTATTTGTAGTAAATCCATTAAAAACTTGCTTGGGTTCTGCCCTGAGATTGGTGGGATTCTATCAAGAAAGCTACAAGGAGCAAAGGTGGGGAGATGGCATATGATGCTTTGTTGTCATTTGGGGGAAGGGGGGTGATGGTCTGTCCAGGGGCTCTGATCTCTCCCTCACCACCCACTGGCCAAGAGAGCTCAGCCTTTCCCGCACAAATGAGCAGACTTTGCCTCCACATCTCAGCTCTTGCGGTACATTTTCTGCTTCGTGCCCCTGAAGCCATCAGGAATATCAGCACATCACAGTGGACATAATAAACAAGATTAGGCTAAAGAAACAGATGAAAATCAACTCGCTAATTTCCCCCCTGTAGGGTCTATAATACCCTGCACACCACTTGTGTCTTTCTGTGCACAGGTGTGTGTGTTTGCACCTATACACACATCGCAATGGTCGCAGGACATTAATTTTGTGCAACCTACAAACTGTAATACCAGGATGAAGATGGAGCTCTGGGGATGCTTTTTGTTGCTGCTATACTTTTTGCCCAAGAGGAGAGGTTCTTACACGGCCATACATAACTCTCATCCTAGTGTAGTGCTCTGATGCTCTCAACGCAACTTTCTGCCTTTCTTGTCATCTAAAACCTCAGCTAGCTCAGTGAGTTTTACCGTGTTTTACCTTAGTCTTCTCCCAGCAGCCTGTAAGCTTCATTTAGTCAGTCAATGAATACTTATTGATCTCCTAGTACCTATCAGCCCGCACAGGACACTGGAAATTAAGAGGTGAGCCAAACAGATGCACATTCTGCCCCTTCTGGGGCCTGGAGTGCAGGGGGAGAGACAAATACACTAAAGGGAAATACGTAAATGCATTTGCAGAATTAGATTTGCTCACTTCTATTGGCTCCGCAGCTCTAGCACTCATGCTGTCTTCTGCTAATAGCTGCACCTTCCTTTCCATTTTCTTCTGTTTTGGAAACCCACCTCGCCCGCTCTTAGGCAGGGCAGTGTGGTGGGTAGACCCCACCCTGCCCAGGCTCTGGGGATACACACACATTCTAGGCATTGCCATCCACCTCTGTGAGTAGTTTCCAGATAAGCAGGTGATACATGTCTACCTCGTGACAAGACTGTTGTGGGAACACTCTGCCAAGGCCCCCTTGAAATCTGAGCCAGGGTGAGAATGGAGAACAGCTAAGAAGCAGCAGCTGGGACACGTGGCATCGATTAAATCTGTGACACCTGAATCAAGCTATGCCTTAGTCTTCTTAGTCACATGAGCCAATCCATTCTTTTTTCTTTTTTTTTTTCGCTTAAGTCAATTCAATTGGGTTTCTTTCCATTGCAATCAAAACCACCCTAACTAAACACAGCCACAAAGGGAAAGTGCAGGAGGGCATGAGATGATCTAACAAGACTGGGTGTTCTCCACATCTGTGCGGACTATGAAGTTTGGCTGGCGGTGAGTGAGCTGAGGAGGCTGCAGACATGAGGTTAGGGACCTCGTGCTGCATTATTCATGATCCCAGTGCCTCCCACAGAGTCTGCATAGAGTCCTATTAGTGGAGTGAATAGAAGAGGCGCCTGACCAGCAGCAGTGTGGTTCCCATCATCACTTGGATCCATTTGCTGTACCCACAGTGACGCTACCTAGTGAACTGCTGGCCTTTTATCCCCACGTTCTGTGGGTCTGGCTCTGCCTGGCGACTCCGCTGACCCAGCTGAGTTCACGCACACGTGTGCAGGGAGCAGAGCAAGATGAAATCCCTGAGGGCAATTTGACTCTGTTCCACACGTCTTCCTCCCCCGTCCTGGACCGGCAGGGCGCCCGGGTATGTGATTTTCACAGCTGAGGTGCAAGAGGGCCGGTCAAACCGCATAAGCATCTACGAGACCCTTGGCCGCACCCGGCCCACTAGCATTTCCTTTGCCAAAGCAACTCACACAGCTGGAGCCCATTCCAGGTCAGGGAAGTGTATTCTGCTCCTTTGCAAGAACTGCAAAGTTGGTGCAAACGGCATGAATACAGGACACAATGAAGCACTCAGGGCATTCCCACAGTTGACCACACCCCTTCAACCTTTGTAGTTCCTTCCAATCGACTTCAAGCTCAGAAAAGTTAGATGTATGATATTAAAAATTTAGAGTTTACTGTCAAGAACATAGGTGCCTCATAAAAACAATCAGAGAAGCTCATGGGTGACAGATTTCTCAATAGGAATCTTCCCATTAAAAGAAACAACAACAACAAACAGATCTGAGAAATTTCCGGCCAAGATGGTGGAGTAGGTAAACACTGCACTCACCTCCTATCAGGTGTGAATTAGAACTAAACTCCAGAACAACCATCATCTCAAGGGTTCATAAAACCAAAACCAGCAGCATCTAGCTTTGGGGTGTCCCGTACCTCTGGCTGAGCAGCCCTAAGATGGACCAGCGACAGCCGGCCTCACTTCATAGATTGACCTCTAAGGCACCTCCAAGCCCCGCATGGGTCATAGCCATCCTGCAGATGGCTTTGTGGCTCATACCAAGTGGCCTTGGGCAGGGCACAGGCTTCAGCTAAACTTGGCCTGCAGCGGGGATCTTCCCAGGAGGCCCCAGGGCTGGCACACCTGCTAGCCAGCTTGTGACCAAGCCGCAGCATCACCAGGCCACCCCCATGTCTAAGGTCATCCAGGTGTCCAGTAGAAAAGTTAGGAATCCAATCCATGCACTCTGCCCCTGAGGTCATCTTCTTAACCATCATAGAATCGACTGCCTCTAACTCACAATCAGAATCCCCAAATTTGGGTAGGATTAATTTGTTCAAAATGAATCCAATGGGATCCATCCCTATGAAAATGTCACTCTCACTCATTTGTTTTCTGAGATGTTCCCTCGACTGGAAGAGGAAAGGATACAATTACATTACATGATGCAAAACCCTGGCTCTCCCCACAGGGAAGGGTAGCATATATGAAACCTTCCATCGGGCGTGTCAAAAAGAAGTTTATGAACCACTGACTGGAGATAAAATCCTATTATCTCTCAGCCTTACATCCGTGGCCCTGCCTTCTGTCTCTGCTGGTTTACCTGAACATTTTATACACAGTCACACCTCGGCACTCGGCTGCTTCAAAACTCGTTGAATTTGGTCCTCGGCCCATTTGGACGTGAACACTTTGTCCCAGTGCCTGTCGTTTGTTTGGAACTCGTCATGCCCCCCAGAACCAACTAACAGCGAGCCCTGAGGTTCCACTGCAGAGGGCATCACACACCATGTGGCCTTCTGATTCTGGCTTCTTTCATTCAGCCTCATGTTTTCAAGGTTCGTCCACACTGTCGCATGATAGGCCATCATACGGATATGCCCTAGGTTGCTTATCCATGTGACAGACAGTGGGCTGGCTTTCCCCTTTCAGCCATCGTGAGGGGCGCTGCTGTAATATAAACAGGCACACGCATGGTTTGTAGGAACGCGTTTTCAGCCCTGAGGGTAGATACCGAGGAGCCTGGTGACTTTTTGTCCATTTGCTCACGACAGCCAGCTTGTTTTTAAAGTGTCTCCTCTACTAGAGCATAAACTCTATGTGGTCAGAGCTCACAGGGGCTTCAATTATACTGCCACTCCGTCCTCAGCCACCGGACGAGGCCTCATTTGGAGGGCACACACACATTTGTCTAAAAATAACGAACAGGTCAAGGAAGCAAACCAGCACACACAAACCTACCACGTTCCCTCTGCAGCCACACGGTGGGTTCCGCGGGACAGACTCCCCAGAGACTCATCAAGTTCCGTGTGCACAGAAGTCTCTCCTGTGTCCCAGATTCCCCAACATCCACGCAGTCTTTCCCGGCGCACCCCTACATTCCTGCTCACACGCACCGGCTTGCTCCACTCTGCCCATACAGATCCCGCACTGCTCCCCAACCCGGCCAAGTACTCCCCTACCTCAGGGCCTTGGCACTTGCTGTCCCCTGAGGGAGCCCCACGTGGCTCCTTCCCTGATGTCCTGCAAGTTTGTGCTCTTGCTTTATCTCCCCACACTTTCCTCAACCACACTAATGAAAGTGCATGCACACACACACACACACACACACACACACACACACACGGGTCCACATTAGCACAGCCTGCCCCCTTGCCCACCCCCCACCGCAGCACGCAGCCTCAGATAAACACGTTTCTTGTTTACACTGCACCACAGAACGCACGCTTCCCGAGGGCAGGTGCTTTGGTCGATTTTGATCGCCTCGGTATTTCTAGTCCTGCACATAGTAGGTCCTCGGGACATTCTGGCATGATGAAGGGACATGCGCACCAACTCCCCCTCCAACAGCGCTCCCCGTCCGAACCCCCCTCCACAACGTGGTTTCCTCTCATCTCCCGGACATCAAAGTACAGACGACACGCTTTCTGCATTCCAGGTCATGCTGTCACCTCGCACGAAGCCCAGAAAGGTCAGCGCCCGTCTCGGGGACACTGAGGGTAACCTTGCTGGCACTCCGGCTTGTGGGCACCGGCCCGTTGGCTTTAACCACAGTAGGTGGGGGCACTTCCCCAAACCCCCTCCCAGCTGTTGCAGCGATGACGTGGGGTTTGGGGGTGCCGCTGCCGGAGCCCCCACCGAGAACCCGTGCAGCCACAGAAGCAGGCTCGGCTCTCATCACATGTCACACGACCTCCCGGAGAGCGAGGGACCAAAGACGAAGGATGCTTTGACTCGGGTCAGCAGTAATAGAGTTCCCCATCATGAAGGACTGAATTCAGTCGAAGATTTAATTTTTTAAATAAATAGAACAGAAAGGTCAAAACACGACCGGCAGAAATGGGGATCTGCGGTTGGAAATTGCTCGGAAATGTCTCTTCCCTCCTCTCTGTTTACTAATGACTTTACCAACCCCTCTTGGGAATTCCTCTCAGAGCTGCTCATCTCCCTCCCTTTCAGATCTGAAACCTCAGGTCACACGGTGCTGTTGAGAAGGTCCTAACAGATGACACACGTGGAAGTCACCTGTGATGAACAGCTTGGAAGGGGAACAAAACTGAGCCGTCCCTAGAGGAAGTGGAGTGGCAGAACCCAACAGGCACTGCCGCTCAGATTCAGGTCAGTGTCTGCCCTTTGCCAGCCCCACACCCCGCCTGTCCCCTCCCGGTGTCACCACTCCTGGCTGAGCCCCACGCATCCCGTAGGTGGAAATCAGTGTAAACATCACTGCGTCCGGGAAGCTGTCCCCACTCCCAGCTAGATTGGAGACCCCGACCTCTACCTCCTGGACCTCAGTGCCTCCCCTAGAGGACCCTGAGGGCTCCATTGTCACTGGTCTAACCCTCCTTTTCCCCCAGCAGATGCCAGGCAGCTGGAGGGCAGGGCTGACGCACATTTGTGCCCACTGCTTCCCTAGAGCACGAAACAAAGCCGGCCTTGTAAAGATGCGGGTGGAGCCATGGTGTGTGGGCACCTTGTGTCCGATGCACTGTGGCAGAACGTCGCCTGATTCCATCTGATCCTCTCCACAACCCTGGCAGGTGGATCTAACCAGTCACTTGGTGGTACTTATTGTCCCCTACAGTCGATGTTCACCCCTTTGGTCCGAGCCCCGTATCGGGCTCAGATGGGACAGAGGGAGGAGGGAAGGAGTAGCTCACACTTCGCAGTGTCTACACCATTCAAACTTCTGGCTGTCCCGTGAACCCTGGCCCCTTCCTCTTCATAAGTCAGAGAAATATAAGAAAACATCCACGCTCCCAATACCCACCTCCTTCTCTTGCTGTTCTGCAAATGAGCCTTGTGTCTTGGTTACTGTTCTCTGTGTCAGAGAGAAGAAAAACACACATACAAGAGACCCTCCTTGTAAATCCATCTTTATTCCATTTCAAAGCCTGCAAGATTTTCCAGATATTCCAAAGGTCTCCTCCGGGAGTGAAATACTGCATTTATTTAATAAAGTGGGGAGGATTTACTACCTGGGCGCGGGGAAGCACTTCTTACTTTTCACAAGATAGATGACGGCTGCTGGCAGGCTTTCCTCTCGCTCCTTTTTGCTTTTATTTTCTCCTGTCCTTTTTGCTACAACGGCACAACTGTACCTATCGCAATCGAATTAGCAAACGGAGCCGAAGAAAGGTCGTCCCTCTGGGGTACCGTGTACGTGGCAGGCTCTATGTTCTTTTGAAGACGGTTTTAAAGAATGAGAAATAAATGTGGTCTTTAATGATGCTGACTTACTGCTTCAGGGAATTTTCATACTCCCCCCCCCTCCCCACTACCACCAAAAAAAAAGGGCATGCACATACACAACTAACAACCACAAGAAATGTCTACACTGAATTTGCCAGGAACCAGAGGTGGGAAATGGGGTAGGGGTGAGGTGGGGGACGCATAGCAGTGAGCTAGCCCTGCAAGGCTCTACCAGCCTCAACTCACCCGAGACAGACCAAGGCTTAGCCAGTGGATTCCTATCCCTGGGCCTAGATGCTGGGAAGGAGCGGAGCTTTAACTGGAGCCCGCCTGCCGGCCTGCGGAGGAAAGAAAGCAGCCGGGGGCGGGAGAGAAGTGGTTTGTTTTCATTTGCTGCCAGCAGGACAGAAGGTGAGGTTCTCTCTCTCGACATCTTCACCCACGAGTTGGGCAGCACGCCAGTTTGCTCTTTGGCTGAAAAACTCCAATTAAAAATGTATGACTTGGATCTTCTGGAGAGGAGAGGTAAAAAGTCAACACTGGGTTGGACAAACACTTGAGGCCGCAGAAGTGGACTGAGAAATCACATGACCTCACTTGCCAACCACGATCTGCAAAATAACACCACTGGCTGTGGACAGAGCTCGGTGCCCATCCAAGTCCCCTTCCACCGCCCCTACCAACTCACGTGGTTTCATGTGTGCCCCCAAACTATGGTTTCGGCTTCATGGGCCACGTTTCCAGCCCAAATAACTCTTCCAGTTACTTGTGCACACACACCGATACACCAGCACTCACACACACGGCACACAGCTTCATAATGACGTTTTCCCCGTGACACTTTCTTGCCCCCGGTCATGACTTAGCCGCGTGTCTGGAGGCCTTTCCTCATCTCCCTTAGTCTAATCACACTTCCACTCACACTGGGCAGAACCACGCCGCTCTTGCTCGTCTCTGCAACCCTAGCACTCAGCAGGTGGGCAAGTGATATCATATTTGTCGAGTGAAAGGGTAGATTTTGCCCATTCCTGCTTCCTCTCCCTTTTACTCTACATGCTCCTCTCTTTTATACCCCAAACTTCGTCTCAGCATCTGCTTCCAGAGAACCCAAGCTGTGACATCATTATTCGAGAGACCCTACTTAAACTGAGACACCTTAGGATAGTCTGTATACATGGTGTCACCTCCACGTCCGTCCCGACACCTGCGGGTCTCTCTGCAGCTTTCTGACTTCCCTCCATGTCCTCCCTGAGACGGTGACCTCCGTCAAAGCAGGACTCTCTCCTGTAACTTCTTGAACTGAACGCGCGGTCTGAGGACCGGCACCTCGGTAGCGGTTCGTGGATCTTATTGGCAATAAGGGCCCCACCCTAGACTGGTGGGTGAGTATCTGAATTTTGATAATGCACACCAAAGTTGGTAAGGCCGTTCTGCCCATTGGCACCAACCCACAACCACCTGAGCATGAGGAGGGTGAAAAACCAGTCCGGCTGGCTGACTCAGTTTACCTTGGAAGTGGGAGGTTTACTTTCGATGAGAAAGCTTGAGGGAGAAAACACATCCTCTAGGGTCTCACCCTGTTGATTAGAAGAGGCCGGGTGCTCACAGGAAGACCACGGACGATAGCACCACCGGCTCCTGGGGGCACTTTCCTGGGCACTTCTTCATTCAACTGCACCGTTCCCGTGCCCCCAGTGAAACCGGGCATCCCTACCACCAGACAGCCCTTGTCACATCCTTCTGTCCCCTCCCCAGGTCCCTTAACTGTCTGCTATGTAACTAAGTGAACAAATCAAGGAAACCTGAGAAGATGCGATTGGAAGCTGGAGAGTTGGTTGCAGAAGCCACGCCGGCCGGCAGGAGGCTGACCACGCGGCCCATGTGACAAGTCGAGTAAAGGATGGCTCTGGCGCCTGTCACTCAGGCACAGCGTGGAGACAGGGCCTACGGGGCACCCCGAGTTAGCCTGCGAAGGGGGATTTCAACGAAATGTGGGGCCTGGCAGGTCACCCAGCCCGTCACCTGCCCTAGTGGACGCGTCTCTAGTGGGTAGTTTGTCGGGTTTTATGGCACTGCCTCGTTGAAACGATTTCCGTGCCTAGAGACACCGGGGTTGGCTCCCACCTGCTCCTGTGCTTCTGGCTCCGGCAGAGGTCATAGTCCAAAGTCTGCTCTTCTCATCTGCTAACTATTGTATGTCTTATGAGCAAGCGGCAGTGGGCTGTTACAATGAAGTAAGAGGTCAGCTGTTTGTTTGTTTGTTTTATTTAAGCAATGTTTCATTGGGATGGTCTAGGGCATACAGCAGCAAAAAATAATAAAACACAAATCTCAGAGCTTAACGCATCAGGTGTTTACCTCATGCTCACCCTACATGCCCAACACAGGTCAACAGGGGGACTCTGTTGGTCATGACCCAGCTCCTAGGCTGGTGAAGATGCTTCAGTACGTTTTCCACTGTCATCAGAGGACAGAGACGGGAACAAGGCATATTGCACATGGGGAAGTCACACACATCACTTCTGCTCCCACTGTATCAGTAAGCTACTGAGCCATACACTTATCAGATGGCCCACCCACGTGCCGGGGAGGAAGAAGAGACAGAAATATTTTGTGGGCAGCAAGAATGACTGCCACAAGCAAGAAATCTACTGCAAAGGCTAAATAGTCCACTTCATTCGCAAAGGCCACCTGACCATAAAAACGCAACCCCGCGAGAGTGGGTAAGTGGCTTTAGCATATTGTCAATCAATGGATCTTTATTGACCCCCTACTATGTCAAGACTTGCCATGACTGAAGAAACAAAGGCCCTCGGTGGTGGTACTTACATTCAAAAGGAGACAGGCAAGAGGAGAAACCAAGCAGTAGATAAAGAAACCCTACAGCGGACGCGTGAGGAAGCATCTATACGAGACAGGTGTGAAAGTGGGCATGTGGGTGTGAAGAGGGTGGGTCGGTGCATTAGTGATACTCAAGCAGAGTGAGGAAGGCATCCATCCACGTGGCCAGTCAACCTGCCTTGAGATGCTGAAGCCCAGGGGAGTGAGGGGAGCCACCACACACCAGGGTAGAATCCAGGTGGGGTGAGGAAGGCTTTCAAATTGGAGGGGGGCGCAGCCCAGCTTGAGACGTTGGATCCCGAGTGGGGTCAGGAAAGGTGACAGAGCAGGGGCAATGTGCACGGAACATGGGGCACATAGTAGGTGCCTAATAATTGTGTGATCATGTAATCAGTGCGGAATGGATGCACCCAAACCACAAGAGAAGGGTCGTGCCTTATTTCCTCCCTGAGGGACTTGGCCGCTAGCTCTCAGGGACAACTCTGTGACTCTTGTCAACTTCCACTCACGGCACCGTGCCAACTTCTAGTAGCAGAGACGGTCTTGATGTTTTCTCTTTGCATTTCAACAACCCATTCAAAGGAGAGGAAACCTTGCAAACTAGGACTTTTTCATGGCTCTGCGGGCTCCATAGTTCCCTTCATGGCCATTTATAAAATATCACCGTATTAGCTCACGAGAAAGAGAAGGACAAAGGCCTGTGTCCCTGGAGCCCAACCCCAGGGGCTTTGGGTGCTAAATCCAAAAGCCTCGGGGCCTCCAGTGCTGGGCATCTCTCCCTGGGCAGCGGCGAGAGCAGGATGTGGCTTCCGTCCAAGCTCAGAGCAGCTTCCGTGAATCACTGAAATGTGGGGCATTCCTCTCCCTGGAGAGAAGTTAGCGGCCTCTTTCAGCAGCGTTTTTCCTCCCGATCAGGCCGGCCACGAAACGGAAGGGCGGGATCCAGCACGCTTCCCCAAGCTGCCCGTGCCTCCCGGCCGCCCTGATGACACGACAAGGCTGAATCCCTGCTGGGACAGCCCTGCGCCTGCAAGAACGCGCCCTGGCCGCCCACGGAGAATGGAAGGAAACACCGGCCCTCGGACAGAAGCCAGGGTCGGCGTCAGTCCTCCACTTCCTGGTCACGTCACATATGGATGAAATTCTCAGCCAGCTTCTCCTAGCGTTTTGTTCCTTTTTTTTTTTTTTTTTTTTTATCTTGATATATTACTTTTTTAATTGAATGCTTCTGATGCTGGTAGTTGCTCCCCTTTTTTCACACTGCGGAGAGAAATCATGACACATTTTCTCCTGAGGAGTTAAAACTGCTAACACGCAAAGTAAAAGCCACGCTATTTTAAAAGAAACGCTCATCACTGTTTAGGTTAAGGTGACCAGATTGTAACATTGGTAAAGCGGGACACCATTGACCGGGGGGAGGGGGTTCTTGATGAAAAATTGGGTCTATCTCCCGCCGTTCCCTAGCTTGTCGTGTATTCTTTCCAAACATCGGGACTTTTTTAAAACGCCGTGGAACGCGGGACAAATTGTTAAAAATCGGGACTGTCCCACCGAAAGCGGGACATCTGGTCACCTTAGAGGTGTTTCCAAATAACTAAAGAACTTGGAAGAACAGAGCCCCATGCAACTTCCAAAGGGAGCAGGGTTCTTCTGTGTAAACACAGACGGTGATCAAAGCCCCACAACCCATCCTGAACCCGCAGACCGACCATCACTGCTGAATAAACTGTCCCATCCAAACAGTGGGTGACAGAGGATGAAACAGAGATTTTGTTGCATCACTCAGGCCTAGACATAGTTTCTGACCTGAGTGTCCAGTGGAGATGCACTCCTTAAACTCCTTGGCCAATGGTAACAGCCTTCTTTCCTATGTGGGGACACTCTAACCTGGATGGGACAGCCGTGTCCCTTGTCATCAGGCATTTCCACACCTATCACAACAGGTCTCCAGCTTAATGATCTTGAGCCTCATTGAACACACAGGCCACCATACTCGCCCCTGAATGGGGACCCAGGCCTGCTCTTCCACCTCCCTTCTCTCTGGAGTGCTACGCTGTAAAAGTGAACCAAAGGGGGGGAGCCAGGTTGGCTCAGTGGGTTGAGCACTCGTCTTGCAGCCCCAGGGACCGAGGATCGAATCCCGGCCCCAGCCTGTGCAGACCCACATGCTGAACTGGGGTGTGCCCCCAATTCGGTTCTCACCAAAGCATGCTTCCCATGTGGGACGCCCCCAGTTCATGGGAAACGGCTGATAGCGGAAGCCCTCAGCCTGGTTCCTGCCCTGCGCAGCCCTATGCCCACCTGTGGAAGGAAACTATGTAGAAAACAGATGTGCAACTACAGAGACTGCTCTGGGCCCTCCCCCTTCTCTCTGTCTCTGTCAAAAACAATAAAAATACAATCTTTTAAAGAAGTGAACCACTGGGTGGACCGGCCATTTTAAGCCATGTTTTCCTCTTGTCATGAAGGGAGAAAAAAGTAATGTGAAAATAACCACTCATCCTGCATCGATTTCCCTGCATTTTCTTCCTCTTATTGATTATCCCTTGACATCAAAACTGAAACACGACCCAAACGAAAAGAAAAAGAGAGCCCATTTCGCTACCCCTACACTGTGAGCACAGAGCAGCCATCTGCTCCCCCGGGAACTCCCAAACCCACGCCTTCTAGAATTTCCTCAAAAATTCCAGTTCCTGAAAAGTCAGACGGTCAAAATTCATATTCTCAAGATAACCCCATGGGAAATAAAGACATCCTTAGCGCAGTACCTATGACAATGTATTTTCTCATTGCAAATATTACCAAATGGACCTGAAAAATTTTAAGAAAGGCTTCTGCCCCAGAGAAATCTTAAATGTACTGACTGGCCTCCTAGAGAGTGCTGGTATCATCCATCCTGAATCCTCTCTCTCTCTCTCTCTCTCTCTCTCTCACACACACACACACACACACACACACACACACACACTTCACTCAGTTAGGCAACATCTTTGGAAACCAAATGCCAGGTGCACTTAGACAGAAACCTGCAGTCCCTGGGGAAGATCCACTTCATTGCAAAGAAAAGCAAGATGGAACCACAGCTTTGTTTCTGAACAAATGCTGACAAAATGAGGACTGTCATGAAGGGCTTTCTTTCTTCACAGGACAGCCACTTCCTGTGAGTGACTGGCCTTGGTTTTCATGCCAGGGTCCCCCCACTTTTTCTCTAAGTACGTTTTCCTGGGGTGCTTCCACTTCACAGCTGACAGCATCCCCTCGAGCCTCTCCCATCACAGAACTTATCCACATTGGAGCCTCGTGCTCACTGTCCCCGGCTCGCTGAGTTTGAACAGGAAATGGCAGAAGGGCTGCCTGCCGGGTTCACTTACAAAGAAAAGACCCTGCCCAGGGATGGACTGAGGTTATAAGGCCCATGTGGGGGCAGAACATTCTGGTTAAAATGCAGATTCTGGCTCAGTAGGAGGTGGGTGAGTCGAAAAACAAGCCCTCCACACACCACGCTTTGGGTCACAGGCTTTAGAAACTATGGTGGAAGGTCGCACTCTTCCCTGTGGGTCCCCAGGCCAGCCCCATCCGCATCCTCTGCAAGCTTGTCAGAAATGCAGAGTCTCAGGTCCCACCCCAGACCTGCTGCGTTTTATCAAGGTTTCCAGATGGTTCTACACACACCAGTTTGAGAAGATGACAGAGGAGAACTTCAGGGTCAAATTCACAATGTTGTCTTCTGTAGAATGGTCAGAAGATGCAAAAAAAAGCACATCTATCTTATTCTAAGACATTTACATGGTAAAACCCATGTTGAAAGTAGACCTGTGCGAGAGGGGGCAGAAAAAATAACCTCTTCAATCCCACACCTCTCACACCCAAAGAAGGCCACAAAGGGCAAGGATGCACCTTCAGTCCCCGAGTCTGAATGTGCACTATCCTATGCTGCCACTTTCTCGTTGTCGTTACTTCGTATTGGTCATTAGATCGGCCAATGTGGGACCTTGCTCCAATCACCGGCCTGCCATCATCCGGGACACAAGCGGTTCCTGCAGTCAGGGAGGGTTGATAAAGGCCGGTGCCCTCGGACAGAAGGAGCGGTGGGACCACATTTCTAGACCTCCATCGCTCCTTGAGAAGGTTCTAGCTGTCTGACATTTAGGGCGATCGGAAAAGGGCAGATGTCACCATTTCCATAAATGTTGGTACCTAGGAAAGCAGGTGACACATTATAGGGACTGTTTAGTCCATCTTTTTAAAAGATGTTTATTTGAAGATTTAAAGCAGTACCTTGCTAAAACTAGAAGCCAAAATAAGACCTGCAGCTATCCAGGTTGCCAGAAACCAAAATGAAAGGGGAAAACAACCATAAGAAGAAAGGAAAGGAAAGGAGGGAGGAAGGGAGGAAGGATTCAAATGAAATTTTAATGAGGTAATTAGGCTCTAACAAAATCTGGAATCATGAGGAACTCATGAGCCCAGCACCCCAAAAAATATATAAACATTAGAATCAGTGAGATCCTAGGTATTTTGCTTCCTTTAGTTTTCTTTTCTTGGGATTCTGTCAGGGGGAAAATGCTTACTACAGACAATTGCTTGCATTTGCTGATCAATAGATCAAGGAGCAGTCAAAGGAGATCGGGAGCAGCTAGACAAGAGCGCACTGGCATCATGAGTGTGGGCAGGCCCGATGCGGATACGGCGTTCCATTAGCATTTCTGCGGACCGGGCAGCTTCTGAAAACTATCTTCAAGTGCTGGAATTCTCCGGGAGCTGCGGGCTCTGTGTCGGGAAACCCCTCTGACACCACACGTCCCGCCTTCGCCCAGTCCACTGGCACTCACTGTCCTTGCCTCACTCATGCCAGCCCTGATAGCCTCCTTCGGACCCACGGGTCTGCATTTTAGTCATACTGGGAGCTCCCTGGCTGAGCTCCTACTGTGTGCAATTTCCTGTTTACAAATGAAGTGACCAACTGGTGCTCCGAGAGGCGAAGTAACCTGCCCCAGCTCACAAGGCTGGTAAGTGAAGATTCCAAACCCCATCGGCTGTCTCTCCAAGACCCAGGCTCCTTGGGCTAAATCACTGTGCCCCTTGCAGCTTTGGTTTCCTCACGTTGATTCTGTCCTTCCAGCCACCATGTTCTGGGAAGCTCATACTTCCCGCGTCCACCTTGGAATACATATTACCTAAGGCTTGCATTCTGACTTCATTAATCTAATACCTCACTCCCCTCTGGGGTCCCTCCCCTGTTTCAGGTACCCCACCCCCCATTTTATAACCACAGCCTCGGTGCCTTTGCACGTAGATTTTTCTCCTGAAGGTTTTGAGAGGATTTTACATTCCAAAATACATATACTGGGGCTTAGACATTAACGTCAAGCCCTTGGCCAAATGTTCTTTTACGTTCAGAAAAATCAAGGAAAATAAGGGCAAGTCCCAAAGGGTGGCCACAAGCATGTTTATCAAAGCCATTTCCACCTCGGTCTGTTTTGTTAAGCACCAAACCTTCTCTGACCCATCGTAGGTACCTATTGGTGATTCCAATACTCTTGAGCCATGTGCCCCCCCACAAACACACACACAGATATGATTCACTCTGTGCAACATATAGACACAAGCCGAATACAGAGAACTCTGGGACAGCCGACATCACAGCAAGGCCATTTACAGAGGGTGCCACTCATAGTTACATGGAAGCCTCCAGTACAATGCAGTTTTTTCACACGAGACAATCACAAGAGGGGAAAGGTTTTTAACCCAAAGCCAGCTGGGAGACAAGCCGCCAAGGAAAACACTGAGGATCCACTGGCAACATCTCCAGGTAATTCTTGGGCAAGGAGGAATCTTCCTGTGATGAATGAATATTTTGATTTGGTGATGAATCACAAGTACACCGGAAGCCCGGCCCACGTGTTTTCCCCCTCAGGACCCTGGAACACCTTCCTCACTGCCACTAGCTACAAAAGGGGACCCTCCCCAAATTATTTTCATTGACAACAGACCAGGAAATTGAGCCCAATCTCCAGATGAAACATCTATACTGAGTGCACTCTTCCCTTGTTTGTCTTTCAGCACTGAGAAAAGGGGAGGACTTTTCCCCAAAGCCTTCAGTCTTTATTCGTAGTACCACTTGTTCATTCACTGAGCACCCCCACGGCATTTTTAGGGACTCTTTTCTAACTTAACTTCCTAACACTAAGTCCTTCCCAGTTTCCTAAATGCATTGACTCTCCTTTGGCAAGCTCACAACCCCCAGACTTGAGCAAGTGAAACGCAGTAACAATTTCCCGTGCCAATTCAGAAGGCATTCAACAACAATTCAGAAAATGTTTCTTAAACTCCGGGACAAAGAGTTGAGAGGAAAGAAGAGACGGGAAAAAAGGATTGAGAAGAGAGAGAAAATAAATCCTGTAGGATACATATTTCCAAAACAGAAAGGACAAAACAATTCCACTACCATATATTAACCTTTATTCTATAACAGACATAAATAATTTTATGAACTCATATGACCTGTACAAAAGACAAAATAAAATACTGCACTAAGTTCAGATATGAGCTATGTAGATTTAATATTAGCTAAACAGATAAATATATACAATTTAAGGAGTTAAGGCAAAACCAGATGATACTTCAAACACAACAGAAGGCTTGAAAAATAGGTATAATTAAAAACAAGGGCATCCCATCTCCAGTTAATAAAGTGGTCATGTCTAAGGGAAAAAATCCCTTAGGTTTTTAATAAAGTGGTTATTATCAATCATGTTAATTAAAGTTGAGCAACAAAGTATAAGATTTCCCGGGGAGGAGAACTGTTGGCAGAGGTTTGGGGATGGAGCACTCAGAACACGGAAAGCAACTTTTTCCTTGTCAGATTTATGATCCCTTCTTCCTATTAGAAAATATCATTTGGAAAATATGACTCTTTCACATATATAATTAAAATACAACTATGAAGCATTCTTTTTTTTTATTTTTTAAGGGAACTCATGTTGGTGATCTCACAGGCTAAATTTGCGGACAAGCCATTCTTTACCCTATTGTTAGAGAAGACACAAAGCCAGTCACTGAAAAGCAATTCCCAGGTACCTTAAGAGAACAAAACAAACAAATGCCAAGGGAATGAAAACACGTGTGATCAATATACCAGCACGGATACAGTTCTTTGGCGGCATCACACTAACCATTGATTGAAGTCAGGGCTCTAGAGTTTTTCTCACTCTTAGGCCTGGTCGCCAGTCTTTCAAAAATAAAGAAAGAAAACTTCCACATCTGCAATGAATTCAGTAATTCCAGGAACTTCGATTCTGAGTAAACCCGCAGACAGCTTTGAACTGCTACCCTGACGCATACATAGGTATCCTCGCTGTGAGTCCGGATCCGAATATACTGAACGCGCGCACACACAAAAGCATCTGTGACAGGGTCTGGGTCCCGACAGGTCTAGAATCCTTCAAGAGAATCCATGTTCACCCATGAGAAAGCAATACAAGACATCAATCCGATGATGAGAAATGGTCTTCCAACAGCGCAGGGGCGGGCTGCCCCCGACCGGGGTAAACACCACAGAGAGCCGGGGGTCTATAGGGGGAACACGAGGAAGCCGGAGAACGTGGAGTACTGCCAGCCTCCAACCAAGTTACCTTTCTCCAGTTTCAAGTAAACCTTGTCCTCCTTGTCTAGGTACAGTAACACCCCGTTAGTGGCAGCTTCACGAGTCACATCTTTGTCCCCAGCAAAGGCAGATATGACCGGTTTTCCATTTAACATCAGGTTAACCTACAAGAAAAAATAAAATAAAATCACCGAAAAGCTCTCTTGGAAGTCAAAGCCTCTACTGAGGATAATAAAGAATGTCTAAGATGACAGAGCTGGTACACATCGGATACTTCCTAACGACTTTCCCCTTCCTTTAGTCTGTCGACTAAGCTGAGAGTTTTTATTTTTAAAAACTGTAAATTCCTCCCATGGACCTTCCCCTAAATGCCTATAAAAGAATACTGTCCAGGGAGAGCCACCCCGCCGTGTGAAAACTGGCCTCCCTTCGGCATATGAATGAAGGCGACTGCTTCATTTACCCTCGGGTTCCCTAGCCATCTTTCGGTGCTGAAGGAAGCCTGCGGCTCCCCAGTGCAGTAGTAAAAACAGACCCAGGGCCCTTGGTCCTGACACAGCCACATGGAGCAAAAGTCCACCACGCTCCTTGCCAGCTACCCCGAGCTGGGGCAGGCACAGGGCTGGCCATCAGCTGACACTGTGACTTCTCTGTGTGTTGGGAAGTCTTTTTCTGTTTCCCCTGATAAGAAATGTGTCCTAATAATAATCATCACCACCACCTCTGAATATCTTAAGTATGGATAATTACTTTAGCCAAGAACTAATAGCTCATTATTATACTGCATTCAGCATTACATAAACTTCTAAATAGTGGGTCTTGGGAAAAACTTGTCCATGGTAGTGAAGTTGCTTACTAGATATTCATTCCTTTTATTTAATAATAATACTGAGTACATTCAATCTGAGGCTGATCAATGTATCCATTCACTAAGATATGTAAAAGTGGTAGATGAGTGAATCTATCACTCATGTGGCCACAGTATACAATACAACTATAAATAAAATAAAAAGTGATCCTAGAATTCCATAGACATGGATTGGTGTTATCGGTCGGTAGCATATTTGAGCATTATAGGAACTAGCCCCATTGTTGCCTTTGAGCAACATTACCTTAGAAAGCACAACACAAAATATATTGTTAACTGTGAAATTGCAACAGGTAAAAATTCACTAGCATCAAAGTAACTGAGGATAGCATGAGTGTAGCACACACTTGTTTAAAAAAATGTATTTTGTTTCTTCATAAATTTGTTCTTTATGGTCAACTGTTTCTCCTAATTTTTAACAATGAGGGAAAATTTTGTTTTATTTATTTAGTAGGTACTTGCAAAACCCTGCCAGCCTTAAAATAATTTTGGCACATGCACTAAATGAAATCAAGATTCTATAAAGAGATTATTCATGCCAGAGTATTTACTAAGCCACGTCTTTTAAATGGTTGGTTGCTATGAAGGTAATACGCTCGTTTGTTTGTTTCTTGTCACATAACTTAATGGATGTTATAAAGAAGCAGATTGGAAATTAAGTGTTTTAAAAATAAATGACTGTGTAAAGATGGTTATTTTTAGAGTGAGAACACATCTTTGGATAAATACATAAATATATAACCCACAGCCAATAAACAGTGCTGTTTGTGGATGGAGAGGGAGCAGGTCAGAACACATACCTGGATTGTTTGGCTCTGGTAGACTTTAATTACGTGAAAGCTGAAACTGTAGATTCCTTTTCTTGGGGCTACAAAGACAGACTCCAGCGTGAAAAAATTGCCCACGTTTACTAGGATCTACAAATAAAAATCATAAGCAACAGTAAATTATCATTCTCTCCTGTAAGCATAAGTATCCTTCCTTCCTCCCTTTTCTTTCTTTCTTTTCTTCTTAATCAACAATTAGCTTAAGAAACCATAGAGAATAAAACATTGAGTTCTGTTCCTTTCCTGGAAAGGGAAAATGGGTTTGTATGTTGGAAGGTTCTGTCTTTTAAATGGTAAAGGAAAAAAAATAATAAAGTAACTGCTTTGCATTCATGCCTCAATTTCCAGCAAGGCCCGACGGCGCTGGAAACATCTAGGGAACATGTGAGGGCTTATAAATATCAGCTTTACCTTGAGAGTCTAATAAAAGGCATCTGCCATGTATTTATATTCCCCCCCTGTACGAGCCAGAAGTAGTGTTTTCCAGCAGCCAATCGGCATCCACGGGCCCTCTGCAGTCATTCCTGGACACATCACACAGAGCCTGGGCACTCCCTCCGTCATGTGACATAATCCATGACACTGAACAGTTGGTGCAGAGTGATCTGAATGCCCAGCCCTCCTCTGAGCCTCCGCCAAACCTCTGCTAAGATCCATGGCCATTTCTTCCCATCCCCACGTCACCTAGCCTTCATTCTATTTTGGCGGTGACTCAGCCCCTGCAGGACAGTGAAGAGTAGATCATGAGTAAGGACAGGCTGTGAACTAAGTGGCCTTCCCTTGTGCCCCCCCCCGCCCCCCCGGTGTTCCCCACCACCACCACATCAGTCACCTGCTCTTTACATCAAGTCAAGGGTCAAAAAATGAAAAGCGAAATCGGGTACTATTTCCCACAAAAGTCAAAGCTGCATTTTGTATCCCAAGATGGGCAGTCTGGTTTCACTGATTATGAAATTAACTCTGAATCTCAATTAGTGACCTCTGAAACTAAATTTACAAGTGTCACATAGGTAAGTCCCTTCTCATGAGAAAGAGAGAATGTGTGTGTGTGTTGGAGGATGGAGGGTTGTGAAATAACTAAGGTTTCTGCCATTTCTCTCCAAGAGATAAATAAATCTGGCAGTGCCGTTCAAAAAAATTCCCCCATAAAGATAATTTCCTCTATATCAATGACAACCTGGTACTATCTCTTTTAAATACTACATTTATTCCATATATTTACCCCTTTGCCTAATTCCCTAAAGACGTACTATTACCTCTGAGCAATGAACTAGAGTATAGTAACAGTGAGGTAGACATACAGACTCAACCCCTAACCTCAAACACATGGATGTGTAAAATTTTATTCTGAGATTTCACCTTCTTCCAAGTAAGCATCCAGTTTCTTTCTGACCTCATGATCAATGATTCTTCAACAACAAATCACCGGCTACGCAGTAATCCTCAACGGAAGCTTTACAAAGAGTTTTTGCCACGCATTTAAAATAATTTAAAACACTCAGTGGGGACTTCCTGAATCACACACAAGGAGCACGATTCATTAGCAATAGTGGAAACGGCTGATTAGTGTTGACTACACAGAAGACTGAATGTTGACTCTACGCTGTCATTAGAGCATCCAGGCACACGGAGATTTGTAACTAAAGGTGTCTTGTCTCTAAGGCACATGGCTCCCGAACAGAAGAGCAAACCCTTCTCCACTTCTAATTGATGGAAAGAAAGGTCACTGACGAGGAGGCACTGTACAGAGAGTAGTGCGATGTTCATAGAATTCCAGCATTTAATTAATGCACTGAAATACAAACCAGGGGCGGTGCTAGACTTTCCTTCCATCAAGATGGAAAACCCTGCACCAAAACCCCCAAAGGGGCCGCTTCTCCTTCCAAATTACGCCTCTCCAACAGTCAGCCCCAGAGAGGCGCTCTCCGGCCAGCTGGGGGATGCATTCCTTAGGAAGGAATAGGTCCAGAAGGACTAGGAATGTCACCTCACCCCTCCCCTGGCACACCCTGCAGTATCACTTAACCTGTGCCCCTACCCATGTGGCTTTGGGCACAACTGTGAAATACACATGTGACTTGAGAATTTAAAAAAGACTCTTCCACTTGAAATTAAAAACCCGGAGTCAGTGTTCAGTTTGCAGACTCCTTGCTAAAGCTAAGCTGATATCCTGGGGTTTCCCATCGGCCACACCTCTGAGCTCCAGGTCACTGGAGAACCCACATCAGTCCCTCGGTCACCCTGTACCCGACACCCCAAAGTCTGCCTTTCTCCAGTAATGGGCAGTTCTCTGAGAGGACAGGAGCAGGGGGAGGCCTCCCGGCTCTCCGGGGCTTCCCTCTGGGAGCTCAGCACCGTCGCCCAGCGCCTCTGCTGCTGCTCCTCCGCAACTTTCTCCAAGCACCAGAGGTCTTTCCCCTGCGGCGAGCCACGCCTGCAGCGCGCACGGGGATCCCGGCCGCGCGGAATGCGTGAGATCCGACCTGGCCGCCAGTGCCCACCCTCTCCGGCCACCTGCAAGGTCTCTGCAGAGAGCGGAGCCCAGAGCTCGCTTTGGGGAGAAGCTTCTCCACCGGGGAGAAGCAAGTCATCGCTCCTGCATCCCCGCGGGCACCTCGGGGGCCTCAATGGCACGTGCCTAGCCGTCTGAGCCCGGGGACCGAGCTCTGGCCAGGAGACCGCGAGGTCCAGACACCGGATTCCCGCCGGGTCCTATGGACCTGTTGCTGCTGCACTTGTCCCGAGCCCTTGGTGCCTGGTTCTGCGCTCCTAGTCTTTCTCCCACCGACCCAGCAGCTTCTTGCCGAGGTCAGGAGGGTGGCGCTGGGAGAGACTTTGGAAGTTTCAGACCCAGACACAGGTGGGGAGGCGAGTCCCCCCACATCCCAGGAGGACGGACTCAGCGTGAGCAGGCAGCCCCGGCCTGAGATGCCGGGCAGTTCGCCCCTCCACCCCCGGCGCCCCGTGTCCCTCAGGGTCTGACCTGATCGAAGTAAATGATGCGCGTCTTGTTGCTCATCTCAGACGGCTCGTGGTTGGTGCTCCGCACCGCCGAGAAGGCGACCTTGGAGTTGGCCGCCCGGACCGAGATCCCCAGCGGGGAGGACGACGAGCCCTTGGATTCCGAGGCCGGGTTCGAGTCGCACACCACCAGACACTTGCCCTCCAGCACGATGGGTTCCGTGTCGTTCTGCGCCCAGACCAGCCCCGGCAGCGCCAGCACCAGCAGCGCGGCCGGCACCGGGGCCAGCGCCCGGCGCCCGGCGCCCATGGTGAGCGGCGCGGGCAGCCGGAGTCGCCCCGGCCCCCGGGTCCCCGGAGCTCGGGAAGCTGCCCGCGCGCGGCGGGACCACAGCGCCGCGGGAACGGCGGCGGCGGCGCGCGCGCTTCCACCAGTTCCGCGGTTCGGAGTCAGGGTCGCCCCTCGCGCGCGCTCGCTGGCTCTGTTACCTTCGTGCTCTCAGGGGCTCATGCAGAGCCCCCCACCCTCCTGCGCCCGAGAATCAGCCCTGCCTGGGGCCCCTGCACCCCCGCTCCTTCCCAGACATCTGCACGTCTCTAAACGCTCACACTCCCGCCTCGGAGGCGGAAAGGGCCGTAAATGCTCACCCCGAACCCGGGCATCCCCAGGTGGGCTGCGGGAAGCCGCGGGGCTGCGGGTGCGGAGCGCAGCGGCTGTGCGTCCTGTGGGCGCCGGGCTTGCGGCAAGGGACGAGCTACAGAGGCAGACGGCGGTTCCCGGGCCGCGAGGGACGCGGGGCTGTGCTCATGGCCAGGACGCTAGCGACTCCCACTTTTCTCTCGGTCAAAAATCCCCCAAAGCTGGGCGCCGCTCCGTCGTCCTCAGGCCGGCCGCGATCCGCCGGTTCCCAGCACGGGCGGGCGGGCTCCGCTCCGGCCTCCCCGAGTCTCTGCGCACAACTTTCTCTGTCCTCGTGCAGCCGGGAGAGCGCGGGGCGGGCACACGCGCGCTATTTATAGGCGCGCATAGCGCGCGGCGGCCGCCGGGGGGTGGCTTCCAGCTCAACCCGCGGGATCCCGGGAAAGGGGGTGGGGGGGAGAGAAAAAAAAGTCCGGTGACGCCCCCCCGCCCCCAGCCCGCCCCGTTTCACGGGAGCAAGCGGGGCGCACACGGCTTCTGGCTGCCAAGGTCCGCGGCCACTCCGCCTCCGGGAGCGCGCGGCACGGGAAGCGTGTGCCCAGCGCCCGGCGCCCGCAGCCCCGCGCCCCGCGCGAGCCCCCTCCCCGGTCTCGGTGTCGCCAGGCGGAGGGGGCTGCGGCTCTCCTCGCCCCTCCCCCGCGCGGGGCTCCGCCGCCACGAGCCCTGCGCTCTGCCCCGGAGTCCGGGCCTGGGGCCCCGGCGAGCTCTGGGGGGGCCTGGGGCGGATCCCGCTAGAAGGAGGCGCCTGATGCCTTCGGCTCCGGCAAGACCCGCCTGGGAAGCGTCCGGGGCGCGAATCCACCCCGGGCAAGGCCAGAAAAAGGCTAAGAGAGGGATCAACTCAGCAAGAAGTGCTCCGACACCGTGCCCCTAACAATAGCCAAGCCAGCCCTTCGGAGCTCCCTGAAGTGTCCCGACTAATTATTCATCAAAGGGACGTTTGTGGGGCCAAGCTCCCCATTCCTTCCTGGATGAAGGACATCCTCATTAGCATGGATTCAAGTCCTCCCCACCCCCAACACAAGCCACGCCCACGTCTCCAGTCCTTCTGAGGATGAGGCCCTGCAGGAGGGCCAGGTACTGAGCCATAAGCACCAGCCTGCAATTCTCACTGTTCAAATCGGAAGTACTCCTCCCGGTGGTACGTCCCCTGGGCCCCAGCGACCCACAGTCTTACAGCTGAACAGCTGGGGCCTGGAGTCTGCACACCGGCCCCCAGACTCCGCGCCCTTGGGGCCAGTACCACTTCTGATTGGCCGGCGCTCCTGCCATGTCATTTGTCACAATGTTGAATGTCACTCACTACTCTAAGCCGGAGGTCTCCAAACTTTTCAGCCCGCGGGCCGCATTAACTATCCAACAGCAGTCTGGGGGCCGACTACACACTCAAGGTCCAAATAAAAAAGAATCAAAACATAGTTGTTGTTTTTAATTATTTATTTAATATTATTTTATTCAGATAAAAAGGTCTCCACGGGCCGGATGAGAGGGCCTCGTGGGCCGCATCCGGCCCGCGGGCTATAGTTTGGAGACCCCTGACAGTTAAGCCACAACCAAACAGGGTGGCCTGATGCCTTCTGAAGAGACCACCACTCCCCCCAAACCCTGACGGCCCACCCTAAGGCCAGCATAGCTGTCGCCTGAATCCTTGCTCCCGGAACTCTCTTGGGGCTTCTATCACAGTCGGGCTGGGTAGCAGCTGCAAGTCCCTCTCGTGTGATTCTGTCTCTGGGCTGTGGGGCTGAACTGAATGTGGTTCCTCTTTTACTCTCCTCCGGGCGAGCACCCTGCCTTTCTTTCCCAGGACAGCTGGTTCATCACTAAGGCCTGGCCTGTTCAATTTCAGGCTGGAAAGAGTTTGAGAAGAAAAAGCTTTGTTGACCACAGAGTGGTTTAATATTCACACCAGCCCCACTATGTTCTTGCTACCTCTTTTTCTTCTCCAGGCATCTTCTTTCCTGCAGAACCTCTGATTTTCAGGAAAATCCTTCCTTCCCTCCTCTTTCACTTATTTTGTAGCCCCAAATTCCAGCAGAGCGACCAGACGACAGACTCAGTGATTGACTGCAGAGTAACGGGACACTGCAGGGTAGAATATAATTATCAGTCATTCACCTTGTCAACTGGTTTAAATGAATATGACTCCATAACATTTCAATTCAAGGCATCCTAGGTCACTGGAGATGAGAGTCTTGATTCCTTACTAGACGACCTTCCCTATTCAGGGTGTTCTGAGGACGTGGACACGTTACCTGCAGGCTCTCACTATGAGAAGCTAGCTGATACTGCAAACCTCGGGATCCTGTCTGCCTGTCACAGCCGACTGAGCAGGGACAGCCCCTGGGCTCGCAAGACGTCAATCCACTTGATACCAGAAGTTCATGATTTGGGCGGCCTGACTCAGCCAGATGCACTGCGGCTCCCAGGGTTTCTCTTTCTTTAGGATCTGGGTGAGATACCAAGGTGGCTTCCACTGAACACTGGGTCCTCAGAAGAGAGGTCTGTAGCCTCCCATGTGGGCCATTTGAGGGCCAAGCGCAAGGCCAAGCAGAGGAGCATGCTGGAAGAAATAGGACCACACGTGTGGATGGAAGCTGACTGCAGATTGTGCACTTGTGGAAGATGAGGGGAGTGAGGGAGTAAATAGTAAGTCTCCAGTTCATAAATCCTACTCGTCAGAAGGCCAACAACACTGTCTTCTAACCTTGGGTTTCTAGAGAGCCTCTTGCATTCTTGCAATAAGACGTATTTCACTTGAGGTAGATTCAGTAGCCTACTACTACCATTCCTTGCCATCTGGAATCCTATTAGAACAATGTCCTAGAAATCATACCACACACACAACTGTTCATCTCCTGCCAAAAGACACTGACCAATCCAACCCCCTGCCCATGGAAACTGCTCTCCTAACATTTGGGGTAAGGAAGCCCCACCGGCTCCCTACCTTCTACTCCAGCTCCAGCTTCCCCCGGAGAAAAGAAATAGGATCAAGTCCAAGTGTTGTTCCAGTCACAGCAGATTTCTTTCTTTCTCCTTTTAGTTGCAAATGTGCTATTAGAAAACGGTATGTGACCTAGCTGTTTCCCTTTTCTGAGATTCCCAGATTGTATTTGGTGACCGGGAATTTTGTTCCTAGACCCTTAATGATTTCACTTCTCTGAAGTGGTTGATTAATTTCTTGTATTCTCCGTGGATTATCAACTTCTTGGGAACACAGAATTTAGCAGAGTAAGTAAGCCAAAAAAATGTTTTAAAAAGGTTACTGAATAAAGTAACACCATTGCTTTTATTTCTCGTAAGGAAGATAATATACCATTGGCTCACTATAACTATGATAGGAAAAGTAACATTATTTCAAAACATTGTGTAGGCTTGAAATGTTTAGTCCACCCTTAGTTACTAAGAATGAAAAGCCAACGAGGCACAAAAGGGATGTATTGGAAGGACCCGACCTCAGTGTCCAAGGGCAGAACTGAGCCTTGGGAACAGAATGCAGCCCTGTGGATGACCCAAAGCCTTGCCTCTTCTCTCTCTCTCTCTCTCTCTCTCTGACTCTCTCTCTCTCTGCCCCCATCTCTTGCTCTGTCTCTCATTGGTATACATCTGCCTTATTCTTTTGCTTCTGCAGTCTAACATTCTCTGAAGCCTACATGATAGACACAGGCAGTTGACACTCCTAATTTTACACATAACAGATCCATCCGCCCAGAGAATACCCCAAAATCCCAAGGAAGAGCCCCAACCGGGATCAGAGGCCCACCTCATTGCCAGAGAAACAGGATTGTAGCAACGGGTTCCAGGATTCCAGGAGCAGGTCGTGGGCAGGATGATGCCTAGAAAGGCAGTGCAGGCAATAGGTCATGTGAAGGAGAAAAGCAGAGTGACTTCTAGTGTGAAATCCCATGTTAATAGTCTAGAAGTCTGTATAAATAGGGTACTTTCAAATGCACAGAGGAAATATGAAAAGCTAGACAGCAAATCGTCAGCTGAGGAATGGAAGAGAAGAAAAAGAAACCCTATTTGACTTCAGATGTTCATTATGTGAATGTTCACAGCAATTATATATTACATTGTGATGCTTTTTTTTTTTTAATTTTAAGAAAAGGGGTGCTGACTAGACTGTTCAGTAGGAATCTACTACATTAAACTTATTTTTTTCATAATGTAAACATAAAGGTTGGAGAGAAAAGGAACTAACATCTTTCTCATAAGCAGTATTGGTTGGACAGCAATTTCCTTTCTTTTGTTATATTGATCCAACTCTAAGAACTCATTCACTCAAACTCGAGGAAGATGTGCAGCCCTAGAAAGCATCCCAGCACACATTTAAGGGGAAAGAAATTGATGTTACAATTGATGGTCCAGCTCATAAGCGGTTTCAAAATTTTTGATTACACTTTAGATTCAGCTCAGCTCTGTGGACCCCGCGTGAGCACCCAGGCACACTGGGCACGTGACAGGCGCCGGCCACTGCTGGCTTCCATTGTGTGCAGAATGAAGGAACTAACCAGTGGCCGCTCCCTGTGAGGATCTGCCAGGAGGATTGTTTAAGGTGACCAGACGTCCCGCTTTGGGAGGGACAGCCCCAATTTTTAATAATTTGTCCCGCGTCCCGTGGCGTTTTAAAAAAGTCCCCATGTTTGGAAAGAATGCATGACAAGCTAGGGAACAGCGGGGGATAGACCAAATTTTTAATCAAGAACCCCCTCCCCCCCGGTCAATGGTGTCCCGCTTTACCAATGTTAACATCTGGTCACCTTATTGTAGACCCTGCCGGTGGAGTGCGCCCACCAAGGGTTGATTAGCCCTCTGGTTAAAAACGGCGTATTTATTAATAGAATCGGCTTCATTTCCTACTGTAAGACCCTGCGGAACGTTACAAACCTTCCTTCAGCCAGGAAAATTGTCATCATAAAAATAATACACGGTCCATAGCTCAGTGTGGGGATTAGTTGGGGAAATGCATGCAGGGCACTTAACACAGTACTGGGCACCCAGGAGGGGCCTAATTAAAGATAGCGATGATTATCATTAACTTAATGGAATCTATTAACGACTAAAGGGGAGTGGTACACGCAGCACCCTGGCTGGACCAGGGCCCATCCACTGCGGGAGAGCTCAGGCTACCATTGAACCTCAGACACCCTACTGGGGGAGAACATGCCCAAGGGTGAGAGCGAATCAAAGGTCAGACACCCAGGGCAGCGACAATAGTCAAAGCCACGTTTGCAGGGCAAAGGCCATCAGCGTTGAGTGACAGCGCCTGGGTTCTAGCGAAGAGGCTCAAATTCACCTCCAGTAACTCCGCCAGGCTGAAGCGGAGGCGCCAGGCAGGCTGGTGAGCGCCCTGCAAGGGATGGGCGGGAGTTTCATTTTCTTCCTATTTCCTTCTCCCCCACTGTCTTAATCACAGGGTCTCATCCCTCATAGTGTCTGAAAGAAGCATTTAGCAGAAATAGATGGATTCTCCCAAGTGGAAACTACACAGAAAGTCAAGAACAGTTGGTCAGGACCAGTCATCGCAGCCAGAGGAATCAGAAAGCCGAGCAGGGGTGGGAGGAAAACAGTGTGTTTGCTGAATTCCTGAGGGTGCCTGCGCTCAGACAGGTGTCCTAAGGGGCTGGGAGTTCCAGTTTATCTGGGAGCTGCAGGCTCCTAGACACCGTCAGCTTCCCGGAGTTTAACTGCGTTTGGGAACTGAGAGAAAGAAACCACTTCAATCCGTATGTAGCTCTCCGGGACACCACACGCTGTGGGCACAGCCAGGGTGCGAGTGAGACAGGAAGCGGGAGCACGTGGAGCACGTGGAGCACAGCACGCCACGAGCACAGCCAGGGTGCGTGTGGGACGGGAAGCGGGAGCAGTGGAGCACAGCCAGGGTGCGTGTGGGACGGGAAGAGGGAGCACGTGGAGCACGTGGAGCATGGCACGCCACGAGCACAGTCCGGTTGCGTGTGGGATGGGAAGAGGGAGCACGTGGAGCACGTGGAGCACGGCATGCCACAAGCACAGTCAGGGTGCGTGCGGGACAGGAAGAGGGAGCACATGGAGCATGTGGAGCACATGGACCACGTGGAGCACATGGAGCACGTGGAGCACGTGGAGCATGGCACGCCATGAGCACAGTCAGGGTGCATGTGGGATGGGAAGCAGGAGCACGTGGAGCACGTGGAGCACAGCACACCACAAGCACAGTCAGGGTGCGTGTGGGATGGGAAGCAGGAGCACGTGGAGCATGGCACGCCATGAGCACAGCCAGAGTGCGTGTGGGATGGGAAGCGGGAGCACGTGGAGCACGTGGAGCACAGCACGCCATGAGCACAGCCAGAGTGCGTGTGGGACGGGAGGTGGGAGCACGTGGAGCACGTGGAGCACAGCACGCCATGAGCACAGCCAGAGTGCGTGTGGGACGGGAGGCGGGAGCACGTGGAGGCAGCCTGCGGCCTCTCCCCGCGAGGAGCTGGCGGCGCTGAGCGATCCCAGTGTTCCAGGTCCGCCCCACAGCGCGGCCCGAAGAGCCAGCCGCCCGGTCACTGGGCGCTGCGCTCAGGAAACAGCCGCGTTTGGCCTCCGAGCAGCGCGGGCTGCGGCCGGCTCCCTGGAGCAGCGGTGCCCGGCGTCGGGTGCGTCTGACCTGGAGGAATCCTTCCCTGCCTTGTGCACGGACTGCAGAATCCAGCCCTCACATCCAGGGCAACTCCACTGCTTTTCCTTCTGTTCGGAAGACCTCCATTGCTAATGACTTCTGTCATTTTGTGGCCACCGCTCTTCTGAGAGGTGGCATGTCACCTCCATTTCACAGGGGGCGAAACACAGGATCCAAACACTGCTGCCAAAGGTCGCTTTGCTAACAGGTGACAAGGTGGCATCAGATGGCAGGTCAGGTCTTCATGTCCAAAGGCCTTTCCCTTAGACCACAGGAGAAAGGCTGACACCAAGATGCAAGGGGCTTCTGGTATGTTCCAAATGTTCTTTTCTTGCTTTTTGGGGTTTTTTTTGTTTTGTTTTTTTGTTAGCTTATGACAAAAAAAACTGATGCTAGTCCTAGAATTATTAATATCAGTAGACAGCAAGTGGGAATGAAACTTATGGCAGAGGCAGAAGACAGGCTTTAAATCACAGAATTTTTAATAAAAGCTATAATCCCAAGGTTTACATATGTGTACGTACACAAACAAATATGAGGGCTGTCCAGAAAAGAATCCAGCCACTGTCAATATGATAACAGTCACATAGCTAGAGACTTCTCAGATAGTCCTTGTATACACACATACGTATATATATATTAAAATATATAGGTATGCTTGTATTAATATATATTAGGGGAAGCCGGGATGGCTCAGTGGGTCAAGCGCTCACTTTGCAGCACCGGGGACCGGGGATCAAATCCCGGCCCCGGCCCCGGCCCGTGCGGAACCATATGCTGAACTGGGAGTTCCCCCAGTTCAGTTCTCTCTCTGTCTCTCTCTCTCTCTCTCTCTCTGTCAAAAATAAAAATAAATAAATACAAATATATTTTAAAAAATACATATATATTAAAATCTATGTGCATTTTAATCTATATGTAAACATATGTGTACATATTACATGTATGTAATTAGAGCAGGCATGTCCAACCTGTGGCCCAGGATGGCTTTGAATGAGGCCCAACACGAATTCTTAAAACATTATGAGGTGTTGTTTTTGCAGCTTTTTCCTTTTGCTCATCAGCTATCGTTCGTGTTAGTGTGTGTTATGTGTGGCCCGAGACGATTCTTCCTATGTGACCCAGGGCGGCCACAAGGTTACACCACTGAATGAGAGGATAAGTGGTTCGGTCCTCGTACGACCTCGGGACCTCGTGCGCTGTCGTGTGCTTCCACTCACTGCGCTCACCAGCGCTGCGGCCCCACACCCAGCGGCCTTGCTGCTGGGCCAACGGTGTCTTCCCCGCGGCGCTGGGAGCGGGCAGAAGCGGCCTGGTCTCTGCTCCCTGTAGTCGCCGACCCAGAGTCATTCCTGGTGCAGTGCACACACGTGTTCGAGGTTTGTTGCAGTGATAGGACAGTGGTGTGGCATAGATGCCAACTCTGGCCACCCCCTCTGAGTGTACTTCCGATTACCGCACTAGACAGTTTCGCCCATTCGCTTGTCTTCCCTCACTCTTCCTCAGGATGGATAATGGGGAACGAGCCACCCTTCTGTACCGGGAAAGGCGAAGCCTTTCTGGAGAAAGTGCTGTAAGTAGCCCTGCCTCTCCCCGGACACACGTCTTCACGTTGTTTCCCGTGTTCACGTTCTTCATGCTGGGCTTTGCGTGCCTGACTTGGCCATGCCACCAGCGCTCCGGGGGTTCTGAGACTACCTCTTCCTCACAAGGCTGTGGGCTCAGGGGAGCAAAATGCCTTGCTCTGTCCTTTGCCTGTTAATCGGGTACCTGTAGGATTCTGGGAACCAACCCAAAATGACGGGCTAGGGCTTCCGAATCTGCTGGCTTCTGGCAATTGCAGCTGGCTGTGAGCCTCCTGTGTGACAAACAATACACCAACTAACTTGACTTTCTTGGCCATCTGTCTGTTGGCTAAATAACTACCTCTTGGATAGAGCAACTCATCACTGAGGCAGCTGGTGCTGGCGATTGACTGAGCTGAACAACTTCTGGGCTGGCTCCAATATTTCCTGACCACAAACAATGAATTTCACAGGGCTTTGCACGGGCTCTGTAGAGTTTGTATAAACCAGAACAGATAAGACAAGCAAACAGAATGAGGAAAGAGATGGACTGTGCTTTCGGCAAAGCTTCTGAAGGCATGAGTGACTCTGAATTTTTCCCGGGTGGCTGTATTTCATTCTCTCTCCCCTTTGCTTTTCCATGGTTTCTCCGCTTTGCCTCTCCCCGTACTTTTTCCCCTAAAGCTCCTTGTCTTAAACTCCATTGAACCAGTATTTAACTAGATCTTGGTGCACCCCAGCAAGAGCCACCTTCAGGTGTGCTGGTGGACAACTTGCTGCTCATGTTGTGGCTCAAGATCTGAAATCTCTCCCGATGGCTGGGGACTCCTCCTCCGTATGAAGCAGAGCCTGCCTCCCACCACAGCTGCTGAAAATATTACAGCGAACACTCATTTTCCAGCTTCCCTTGCAGCTAGCGCACCAGCATGAGACCCAAGCTCTGCAAAGAAATACAGCCACTCCAGACACTGCCGAATGCCAAGTCTGTGGGAGGGAGGACCTCGCAAACCCCCCTCGAGGGAAGTGGCAACAGGTGCAGCAGTGCTGGGCCAGTGACCAGCATCACCCACCAGAGAGGGTGACCCGTGTGTGGCAGGCGGTGGGGTCTACGCTCAGCAGCCATGACCGTCTTGGCAGCCCCAGCTGAGCCAGGGTAGCATTCATGCCTTCGTCACCTCTCATCCACTGATCCTCTAAGATAGCTGAGAGCTACCGATTTTCCTTTTCAAAAATTCCTTTTCTACTGAAATTAGTCAGTCAGCGTTGGCTGCTTATAGATAAGAGTCCGGTTGGACACTGAGGCCAATCAGGAACCATAAGTGAGTGACACCAGCAGGACGGAACTGGAGGGAGGTGGAGCGTCCATGCCTCGTCTCCAGCAGGCAGCTGCCAGTAAACCTTGCACAAGGCAAGCCCAGTAATGCCACACCCTTGATTTTCAACAGAAAGAGACGTTCAGATTTTTCCCACAAAACTCTCACTTTTAAATGTGATGAGCTGCATGTGGCTCCAGAACTACCAGGTGGCGTTCTTTTTACTTTTAACTTTTTACACTTTTGTTTTACGCTTTCACTTTTTGCTTCTAAGAAGCATTTCAGGATATCTGCAATACAGAGGCTTCTTTGTAGTAACTTTCCTATTTCCCACTTGAGCGCTACATTTTATAGGACCTCAGCTAACTCACAGATTTAAACAAAAAACTGTTGGGGACAAGGGTAGTCTGAATGGGAAATAACATGCTAATTTTAAACTACCACAACTGCCCATATCATCCTGATCAAACCCACCCAGCCAATTAGAATGTTTAAATCACTGTAAACTCTCCAGCCTCAAATACTGCCCTCTGTCTCAGCACATCGTCTCCTGATGCTCCTGCTCCAAATAGGAAGCCTTGCTCTCACCTCAGCCACAGGCCATACTTTAGTGTCACAACCTCACACACCAAAGTCTTCAGATGGTACATATCATTGGTGGGACCCACGTCCGAGCCATAGCTGCAAGGGAGGCTGAACAGAATTGTTCCTGGCATTTTCGGTTTCTAAAGTGAGACGTAATCATTCTTCTCACCAATACTCGTAAGAGGTATAATTTCCCCCAAACAGAAAGAGGTTCAGACGCTGATGGACAAAAATATGGCACACGGCCACTACCCCCCTTGCCTCATTTTCACGACCCTCCTTCACAGTACCCTCCTCCAGACAGCATTCTGGTTTCTACCCTCAAGCCTGAATCCCCTCCTGCCTCTCCATCAGTGTAGGAAGAAAGACAATCTCTATAAAAATAAATAAATAACTCTGATTTCTGAAGAATGTAAGCGCAATTAGACACCACATCTTGAAACTACACAAAGCTCAATTTGATCTTTCTTTGAAGACTCTATGTTTTCTCATCCTACTTCAATTTTACTCACCAGTGTTTCCCAAAGTCAGTTCTTTCTTATGACCAGAAAGCATTAAACATGTTATTGATTCAAAGGGCAAGCCCAGACTAACTGAATCAAATACTCTAAGGACGGGCTCCAGTAGATCTGTATGTTAAAGCTCCCTTGGAAATTTTAATGTTCACCCTGCTCTGCATATCTTTTGATTTTGAAGATGGGAGAAGTGCCCTTGGATTAAATTGAGGTTGCTTAGTATGATGGCAACTTTTTAGATGCAAGTGCATGCCTTCCCATTGGATAGCTGCTCTCATTCCACTTCAATGTCATGATTAATAAGGACAATGCTGCTCCTGGTACCCTCCTCCTATTCCTAGGAATGGGCCTGTGACCCTGGCCTTGCCAATCATCACATTCTGTGCCCTTCGCCATGGTGGTTGATCCAAGCAAACACTATCAGAGTTGGCCCGTGAGGATGTGATATTTGGAAGCAGAAGGGGAAGAACCCTGCCTTTGCCTTCAGGGCACCTAGGTGAGCAGGAATTGAGGACAGCTGATGGCAGTTTTCTTTGGCAACAGTGTGAGAGCATGATGCCAACATAAGGACCATTAAACAGAAAACAGAGAGATGGAGCTGAAAACTTTCTTACAGCGTCTGCCCACTCCCGCATAGGCCCTCCTCCACTGGGAGTCCATTGGGGAATGCAGGCTTCTGACCCTTCTGGGCCATGGTAGGATGGGCTTGGGGCACTTCCTTCCTCAGAGATAAAGCGTCTTCACAGTCTGCTACGCTTCTCTCCTTGGGTGGGAATAGCTTTCCCTCACAAACTCAATGCATGTGCCTTTGTTCTGCTTAAGCGTGTGTGTCCTACGGCACCTGGCCAACCTCGCTGCAATATCTGTCCCCTGCAGCTGGGGACAGTCTTCTTACCGCAGTACCAGACAGGTACATGCACATCAATGGCCCTGGGTCGGCGCTGGGAGGGACCCAATGGCCTTGGGGACCAACACCCCTGCTGAAACTGATCTTTGTCTCTTCCCCACGTGAGGAAAGCTGGTTCCATCCAGTGCTCTACTGAGGTGCGTTTTCCTTGGTGACTGACACCAAGATGCAGTGGGCAGAGGCATTTGAGCGTGTGCTCCTGGTGACAGGAGCCCATACATCCTGTTTATAGTTAAAGTGGCTCAAGCTGGATTTCTGCCCCTAGTAACCAAAATCTCTCACCTCATAGGGCTGTATTTTGCTTTCAGTAAAAAAAAAAAAAAAGAAAAACAAATACAGGGGCAAGTTTTCCGCGTTTAGGTAATCAACATATACTGAACATCTGCCTACTGATTGTTTAGCAGTCTCAGCTCTAAGCAAGAAGGTGCTTTGATTAAGTTTATGAGAAAGTGCTGGTAAGGAAGCCAGTCCCCTCGACGCACAGACAAGAAGGGGCTGTGTTTTTGAGGGCAACTAAGTGAGGACTTCAGCCAAAATGAGCTGTGGAAAAAGAATCCCCTTCACAAATCAATACTATGCCCAGCAAGAACCTTTAGGTCCCAAATCTTTGACCGAAGAAGCAAATCCTTGCTGCCAGGACCCCCAGGTGTCCCGTGGCCCGGTGTGGGCAGGCCCAGAGAGGAATCCGAGCCACGTGTCTTGAAGGGAAGGAAGACGTTTGCATCCCAGACATAGGCAGGACCTGAAGGTGTCGTTGCAGAGCCCACCATCCCAGTCTCCCTAGAGCTTCCTGTATAGCAAGCTGGTGCCAAAGCAGCCTGACTCCTGTGCAGTTCATAATTTTACATGGTTTGCCAAACAAAGCCCCATCAAAATAGCCTCTCCAACACTCAAGTGCACATTGCTATGGAAACGCTGTCGTGTCAAACAAAAACTAAATGAGCACACAGGACTTAGTCTCAAGTTCTATACACACTGTTCCGTGTGTGTGCGTGTGCCCGTGAGTGCATGTACACACACACACACACACCCTAGAAGAAGCCTGCATATACTCATCTTCTAAACTGCTGATTTCCATGAGATCCCTTCTCCAAAGGGAAATGGCTGAAAATATCTTGATAAAGAGCATCCACGGAAGTCATTTGGCTTTGGTCTAGGAGTAAAGGGGTCTATTTGAGACATGAAACAGAAAAGTGTCATAAAGCTTCCTTTGCTCTTTCAGATCCTCCTTCCTGGGTTTTCAATACTCATTTTACCATCTTAAACACCTTTCCTTTCAAGTGCTTGAAAGCCCCATTTTCTTTATTTCTCTTTTAGTCAGAACGTTCTGAAATTGTAACTTTCTTGGGAACAAATAAGGCACCAGCATCACAGTTCCACAACACAGCAGCTAATTCTATGATGACAAGTCAACAGCACAGGGGACCTCTACCTTGTCTAGAGGGAGGAGTGAGCACAGCTCTCATGGGCCCCCACAACTTCTAGAAGATGAGCTTCCACTTCTGCTTCAGCTTCGCCACCATCACTCAGGTTAAGCCAGCACCACCCCCCACCTGGGTACTTGCAGGCTTTCTGACCGGTCTCCCTGCATCCAGGGCGGTCCCCTCTTCCATTCTCCTCACTGTTGCCACAGGGGTTTTAAAAATTCAAATGTGACCATCTCTTGCCCTTTATGAAAATGTTTCCTTGGTTTCCTGTTGCCCGTAGACAAAATCCGAAGTCCTGGCCCACCCTGCGATGGCCTCACTGACCTTGGCCTCAGCTCAGTGGGCCCTCCTCTTTGCTCCAGACGATCCATGTCTAGCCACAGAAGTAACCCTTCACATCGACCTTGACTGTCCCCTAGGTGCACATAGTCCCTCTGCCTGACATGACTCTCCCCATGCCCACCTCTGCCCCTCCACTGGCTCGCTCCCACCTTTCCTCAGGACTGCTTAAGTGCCATCCCTCACGAAGCCCGCCTCCTTCCTAGAATGTCCTCGCCTCTCAGACCCACTCGGTTGGCTTTTCTTGTTCATTGTCACCATCACCATGAACCAGTATATTTCATTTCCTGATAGTTTATATAAACTCCATGAGACCTATAATCATCTCTGTCTTGCTCAGACTTGTGACTCTCATACTCCACAAGTGCCTAGCACATAGTAGGAGTTCAGTGATATTTTTGTTGAACAAAAGGATGAATTAATTAATAGGTTCTGGAAATTGGCCCCTTGGCCATAAATTCTTTAAGGGCTAGCCCCTTGGTCTTGAGTCTGTTGTGTTGTAGAGCAGTATGTGCAAGTATAAATCTGCACAACAGTTAAGTATCCTGAGCCAGATCTCTACTTACCCAAATGGAAGTGTCTGTTAAGTCCCAACTTAACAATGTCCAGACCTCTGTCTTCAAGATGAAGGCAGGGGAGGTGGGCACAGGGAATAAGCAAGGAGAAAAAGTTATCTTTGGAGACACACTGAAGAACTGAGACTGAAAGATTCCAGGAGCCACACCAGGGTAGATGTTAGGCAAGACAGCTCGAAGAATCCCACTGGGTTAGAGAGGAGACTTGACCTTGGCAAAGACAGTCAAGGTCACAGCAGAAGGATCAAGGGACACAACTCCAATACAAGGTCAGGGATGATATGGGAGAATGGGCAGCACATCTAGTCCATTAGTGAGTGGAGAAGAGCTTTCTGACAAGCTATTCAGATTTTAATCCTGGGATGGAGAGCATTCCGCCTGGGGCACAGTGCTGACTAAGCTCCCAGAACACGCTGTGGGGACAGAAGTGCTGGCTTCGGGAAGCCATGTGGTCTGCACATCATTCCCGGTGGTTTCCTTGGTTCTTTCATCTCCCTCCTCCAGAGACCGAGCGCACCCTGCACACAGCATGCCCTGACTCAGGTTAGAGCTGCCCCGGGGGCGTCCTGACCGCCTGGAAGGGCCTGCAGCCACCTTACGCACGTCTGTATCTCCTTCCTCTCACAAGGGGAAGCTCGGTTTCCGACACAGAGAAACGGAATCATAATCCCTTCCACGTTAGAGCATTGTGGTGGTCAACCTGACCGGCCTAAGGGAGGCCCAAATAGCTGCTAAAACACTACTTTGACTGGTTCTGTTTCTCAGAACCATGACTCGTAGGGATTTTGGTACCGGAAGTGATTCTAGAGGAACAGAATTTTACAGGTGAGTTTTCTGAATCGGTTCTAGGATTTCTGGAATTGGCTCTCTAATGTGATTAGATCTAAAGACTATTTCCATCAGGAGAGAGAGCACTGATACTCCACAGCATGGACTCTATAGAGACGCACACAACGTCTGCATTGGATACCTTGTCAACCATGTACAAGAAGTGTATGGTACTCCTAACAGGTTTAGAAAATTAAGAAATACAATGATGTTGGCTGGTTGTTCCTAAAGGTTTCTGAACACATTGGTGAGAGAAAAAGATGAGCTCACAAAATAATTAAATCTGGCTGATACTGCTGATTGTACTGCTAATAACGTAATGATTATCACTAATACTGATCACAGTTCACTCTGATGGATAGTGATGATTAAAGCAGTGGTATGAATGGTTTGGGGCCACATAGTTCATTTCCAAGCATCCATTCATTCAATGGCATCTCGTTAACTTTCTCCCTGTTGTTTATCACCTATCAGGTACCACTCATGCCCCACGTTCTTGCTCCCTCCCACCCATTCTACCCTCTGCAAGCCCAGCGATTATTTTATAAACCAAGTGCTCTCATGCCTCTCCCCTGCTTAGAACCACATTACAGTTCCCACTGCTTATGGAAGAAACACCAACACTCGACCCCACCACGACAGGCTCTGCAGGTCCCAACCCTCCCCCACCTCCCCCTCTTTCTGCTGAACACAGCTTTCCCTCAGGCCCCCAAGCAGGCACTACAGGAACTTCACCTGAAAGAGTCTCAAGTGCTGGAACAACCATCTCCCTCATCGCTTGGTTAAATCAGATTCATTTTTCCAAGTACCACTGTCCAACAGAACTTCCAGTGATAATGGGAATATTCTAGATCTGCACTGTCCAATATGACACAGGTAGCCAGCCACAGGTAGCTATGGAGCACTTGAAATGTGGCTGATGCAACTGAGGAACTAAACTTTAAATTTTGTTTTACTTTAATTTAAATTTAAATAGCCACATGTGGCCAATGGCTACCATATTGGGGGATGCAGAATTCAGACCCTCCAGGTCTATGAAGATATATATGTGTTAACTCTGCACCTTTTCATTGTAGGATCCATCACAGAAATGTTACGTGCTATTAGGATGATTATTTACCTTCATTTTCCCCCACTAGTCAACAATCCCCATGATGTCAAGGGTCAGATCAGTTTTCTTCCATATTAACCCCCAAGGCCTGGTATAAGTGCCTGCTATACAAACAATAATATTGTGGATGAGTAAATGAATCCATGAATGGATGACAGTCTATGACTATATGACTTCAGAAAATCACTATGCGTGTCTAAGCCTCAGTTCATTCATGTATAAAGTATACAGGTCCCATCAATCTTAAGCATTATGTAGATTTTACCTCTAAATAGGAAATCACAGAAATATGGCACTAGGTAGAAAATTCTAGACCGGGGGTGGTGAACCTATGGCACGCATGCCCAAAGTGGCACGCGGAGCAATTATTTCGGCACGTGGAATTATTGGTTTTTGTTATAAAAACATCCTATGCCTCTTATAGACATAAAAATAATCGATACCTCTATCTCACTCGATGGGTTGGCACGCGAGTCGAGCGAGTATACTCTTATTTCATAAACTTTGGCACTCAATCGCCAAAAGGTTCGCCACCCCTGTATCTAGACCATCTTGTCTCCTAAATGACTTTCCCTAAAGCATTTAAGAAAATTACTGTAATTTATAGTTCAAAGATCAAATGTGCTATGAAATTTTTCACAGAGCACATCTTGGCCATATCACTAAGGCACACAAAATCTATGCAGTCCACATGTGACTACTGAAATAACTCACTATATACAAATATAAAATATAACATGGTTGACCATTTCTATTTTATCAGGATTGGAAAGCTTTTCAGACTGAAAGTTAAAATCTGGGGCCTCAAAATATGAGAGACACTCCCAATAATCATTCCACCTCTGATTTATGCAACCTAGCAACTAATAAAATATGGATCAGAGAGATTTACTACTAATTTATAATTATCTGTTACTTCTTATTACTTTGGGTAATAACTGCTGTGGCTTTCTCATCACACACGGTTCCTTCAGAGCAAAGTAAACCACACCGAAAGGGCAGAAGGGTTCATTTGGCTGCATTATCAAATATATTGTAGAAAAAGTGGAATGGTGAAGGGTTTACACTGAGATTGAAAAATGTGTAATGAATTTAAACTTGGCAAGACTCTTGTATATAATGCTAGGTTAGCTGTCTATTGTTAAGGTTCAGAATTTGGATAAATCATAGTCATCCACTGGACATTCCTTCCATACTGCCCTCACCATTCCAGTGCCCTCACTTCCTCTCTGCCACAGGTAAATGCTTAGTAAATGATCCACGCTGACGAGCTCACAATGGCAACAACAAAGGCCACGTCACATAGCGGTTAAATGCACAGGCCCTGGGGGAAGACCGTTTACGTCTTAAACTTGTCTTTAGTTTCCTCATCTGTACAATGAAGGTGACTATAGCATCAACCTCCACGGTTGGCATGAGGAGTAAATGAGGTGTGAGGGCTTGACACGCTTTATAATGTTACATGTAAAAGAAGACCACCTATCGTCTGATGGTGACAGGGGAACAGACACAGACACACCACAGATCTGTGTGTTGATGTCCTGCACTCAGCAACTTTGTAAAATAAACAGCATTGTCAATAAGCTTCACATGCCCCGCCTTTCAGTGGCATTTATATTTCATTTGATAACTACCACTTAGCAAGCACCCACTAAACACCAGGTAGACAGAAACTCATTAAATCCTCCCAGGAGCTCTATGAAGTAATAGTAGTTTACTAGTGATAGCAGTAGTAATTGGTTGTAGTAGTGATAACAATAAATACCTAACAATGTCTGAGGATTTATTGTGCCTGGCACTGTGATGCACCCATTACACATGTTACCTCATTTAACCCTCCTTAGCAAATCTATGAGATTAGAATGACAACTACTGTCAGGGAGGCTGAGATGACTCAGTGAGTTGAACACTTGCTTTGCAGCCCTGGAGACCAAGGATCGAATCCTGACCCCGGCCCATGCAGACCCATGTACTGAGCTGGAGTGTGCTTCCCATGTAGGAGGCCCCCAGTTCAGTTCTTGCCCACCAGTTCGGCCCCTGGCTCAAGGGGGCATGCCTCCCATATGGGAGTCCCCCAGCCCAGTTCCTGCCCTGGGCAGCCCCCCACCCACCTGTGTGGAATGAAACCTTGTTGAAAACTGATGACATACAACTGTGGAGACTGCTCTGGGCCCTCCCCCCTTCTCTCTGTCTCACTCTCTGTGTCAAAAACAATAAAATAAATCTTAAAAAAAAATAAAATAAAATAAAAAATAAACAATAACTACTGTCATTTTAGAGAAAATTACTGTCATTTTAGAGAAAATTAGCTCTGGTCCAGAGAGCTAAGGAATAATCCAGGATTAGACGATCTGTGTGTGGGAAAGCTAAGACTGGAACCCAGGTGTGTCCAAGTCCTCATGGCTGCTACATTATCCTCCCTCAGGCCTACCATCTTGGCCACTGAGAATTGGAAAGCAGACTGTGAGTCAGCTAACAGGAAATACATGAGCCAGGTGACAATGTGGATGAGGCCTGGGGCGTGGATGAGGCAAATGAGGCACCTCGGATGCAAACTCAAGGAGGTGCTCACTCTCAGGAAGAACCCAAAGTAGCTGGAGTAAAACTAGAAATTCCCCTGTGGGTCACTAAGAATGGTGGCAAATGAGGCCAGTCCTTTCCACCACCCCCAAAGCTTGAACTGGCATTGGGTCACATCCATCACATTCTATTAGCCAAAGCAAGTCACAGAGCCAGCCCCGATTCAGAGTGGAAAATGGACTCCTCCCCAGGACGAGAGCAGCTTCGAAGTCACAATTCAAAAAGCATGCGGACAGAAAGGAGCACGTTTGCAGTCTTTTTGTAATCTGTCCCAACTAATATCCATTCTAGTCAACCATTCGCTAGCTGTGTGACCATGAACACTTTAATGACCCTGTCTTGTCCTCATTTTCTCAACCTGTAAAATAGATAATAACATAAAGCCTGCCTCAACATTGTTGTACGTATTAAATGAGGCAGCTCACAAAGTACATATTGCAGTGCCTGGAACACGCTCAGCAAACGCCAGCTCGTTTCTAATTGCTGTTACCCATGAACTTCCTCGTGCATATGGTACCGTTTTGCAGACGCAGGAGCGGGAACTGGCGTGAGTAAAGGGACGATGTCTGCGTGCTCAGAAGTGAGGAGTAAACGCCTTCACATTAAATCTCGCCATGCCACAGCCGCTCTGGCCTAAGCTACTTCTTCACGTGTACATCATTTCAGAAATTATTTTATGCCAAAATGAGAACTTCACAAATAGTTACCCAAAATCAAAAAGACAGAGTTCAAAGTACAGCTACAAAGATGTCAAAAGCAAAAGCTGGATGGATTTGAAAATAAAGGCACTGTTTTTGCATTTGACTTTATTTGCACTTTTCGTTGGTATTCTGTATTAGGACAGAACAGTAGTTAATATAATCTAAATTTACAGCTTGTAGCACAACTAAGTTATTAATGAGGCACTTTTCCTATGGCCTCTTTTTTCAAAAAGATTCTAAAATAAAGGCAAATTCCTCTATCTTAATTGATAACAGAAGAGTCAAAGAAGATTAAGGGCAAAAGCTGACTAATTTCCCAATATAGAATTTTATCCTAATAGAGATTTCCTTTATCTAAATTACACCACTTTGGACTTTAAATATCTTTGCTGAATAGTTTCTTCATCCTCCACCATGATATCAGCATTGTTCAAGTCCTATTCTTTTCATGATGACTTGTTGAAGTAAAGTAAAAATTTAAAAACAAAGATATGCATGTAGACTGGAAAACACAGTGACATCAACCTAAAAACAAATATGCTAAAATATGATTTCCTATTAGGAACAACTGGTTGTCCACAAATTTGATAACTTAGATGAAACTCTTAAAAAGTATAAACTACCAAAACTCACACAAAGAGAATTAATAAACTGAATAGGTACACCTATTAATTGAATCAAAAACTAACTTTCTAAGAAAGAAATCATCAGGCCCAATGGCCTCATCGGTGAATTGTACCAAACATTAAAGGGAGAAATAACAAGTCTTCACAACCTGTTCAAGGAAATAGAAGCAAAGGGAACACTTCTTAACTCGTTCGCGGAGGACACACTTACCCTAAGGCAAAACTATATGAAAGAGTTGTAAGAAAGGAAACGATAGACCAATATCCCTCATGAAATAGATACAAATCTCCTCAACAAATATTGGCAAATAAAATTGAACAATGTTTTCAAAAAAAAAAATCCCAAACTACCTGAGATTTGCTCCAGAAATGCAAGGCCCTAAATGCAGTCTTTAGCTGTGGTCCTCTGTACAATAAGCACAGAGACAAGACCATGGGGAGAAGCCCCTAAGACACTAAGCAGCCTGCCGCTCCTTTCCTAGAAGCCAGACGACTGGGTTGAGGCTCCCTTGACTAAAACCTGCTGCAGTTGGACAAAAATAGTGTATTCATTCTCTCTTTTGATAAGGGAACTAGGGCAATGGAAGTTGCAGAATGAAAATGGCTCTTTTGTTCGTCTGCGGTCTTGTTTTCTTGTGGTATTTGAGTTTTTTAATTCAGATGGCCAAATGAGAAACCAAGGTATATCCAAGTCACAATGCTATCACTCATATAAAAGAATCTTAAATGAAACTCAAATGCTTTAGAGACTTGGTCCAAGGATTCCTTCAACCAGTGGTATAAAAGAGATGTTGTCACTTGGAGAATCTTAAGTGACCTCTGTTCTCTGATAAAGTTTATGAGGTCCATGTATAACTGGATAGACCTGACTTAGTTTTAGCCATTTTTCCCCCTTTTTTGGAAGCAATGACATAATCTGCTATGTCGCCTTTATCATCAGCATCTTCTGCTCATTCCAAGAGCAGAAGAAAGTTTGAGAGAGAGAGAGAAATCAAATGATGTTTTTAATGAGAAAATTATATGTTGAAGAGGAAGGCAGTAAATCTTGACAATAATGTGAGAAATTCTTAAAATAGCAAGTTTTCTTGTTAACAGCATTGGAAATAGGAGAGCAGTAGTATTTTGGTGAGCATGATATTTTTATGTTAGTAATAAGTTGCCAAAAAGATACCTTGGCAATTATAGACTTTATAAATTAGGTTCATTGGCCACATGTACCTATCCTCCTTGAGGAGAAAGATTTGTCTGAACTTTTCAAACAATTGAAGGAACCCGGAGAACTCATGCTTATTATCAGTTCAGATCTTTTCTTTGTAGGAAGTGAAGTATTTATGGGGAGTTATAGGTCAAATCCCAGCTCCATCTCTTACTAGCTCTGTGACTTCAGACAAGGTCTTTAAGCTCTCTAAGCTTCAGCATCTTCATCTTAAAAAATGAAGGAAATATACACTACTTACTTCCTAGGGTTGGTGGAAGAGTAAATGAAGCGTTCAGTGCCTTGCCCATCATACAGTTAGCACTCGGAAGCACTACAGACTATTCTTACTGCAACAGCAACTCATCACCCCTCACAACCAGCTCCGGTTCCAGCACACATGCCCTGTCTCAGTGTTCCTGTTTTACATCCCTTTTCAACACCCTTCAGACATGAATGGTGTGACTGCAGTCATGAAACTGACTTTGTAACACACACCCAAACCTGGCTGCCCGCCATGTGGGCTGCACACTTCCTGCTAGTGGTGCGACCCTTTGTCAAATCATCCTTGAGTCTTCACGCTGAAGATTGCCTTCAGTTCAGTTCAGCCATTCACCTAGGAAAACCTCTCATTTTTCTAATAAGCACCCCTTGCTTTTGAACAATACAGCCTCGCTCTGCTTGTTAAACATCCTCTTTATTCAACTAATCCTTAATAGAGCACATACTATGTGTGAAGAACTATATCTTCAAATAAATTAAATATGGTCCCTGACATTTGGCACTTACAACATAGTAGAGAGATAACCAATAAACAACTCATCAAGAAAATAAAATAGATAAATAGATAATTATACATTGTGACAAATGCTACAAAGAAAATAAACACGCCACGGTAATAGAGAATAATTTTAGGGAATGCTCCTACTTTGATCACAGTGAACAATAGCCTCTTAAATGAGCAGAGAAATAACTATAGAGTTTTTAGCTGGGATGTGACAAACTTGGATTTACATTTTTAAACAGGAACTTGGGCTGCTCTGTAGAAAAATGAACAAAGCACAAAAGTGGGTATGAGGCATCCAGTAAGAAGCCTCTTACGGATATCCAGGCAAAAATGATCACAGCATGGACAAGAAGAACTCTTCGAGCAGCTATAGAGAGGGGTGTGTGCATTTAAGAGTTGTTTTTGCAATAGAAAAGGCAGATGGATATTGAAGGTGGGAAATAGAAAACAGGATCCAGGCTAGCTCCCCGTCAGAGGTGAGCCTCTCATAAAGCCATAGAACCTAACCTTCAGGCCCCTCTTCATGGAAACACTACATCCACGGCTTTGGTGAGGGTCTTAGCGCTAAGTCCATGTGGTCATATGGTTGTTAATATTTGCAAACATAAGATATTTATGTATACTTTTTTCAATGCAATGTCATCAGAGTACATCAGCCTCAGACCCCTCAAAACGTCTATCCACCTGCTTCCAACTGTGAGCTTTCACCACCAGGCAGACAGGTAGGCTCCCCTTTATGAAGAACAAGTGTGGCTGGCAGGGTTAGAGTTCCACTAGGTATGGGAGTCGGAGATGCCTGCTAGGCACGCAGGTCCTCAGACACGATCCTAAATGGCTTCCAGATCTTTCCAAACATCAAATCCACTTTCAAAGCAAAAAATAACATTCTACCATTGACAATACTCAACCTCTAAACGAGTGGTTCTTGGTATTTTGCAATTATGCTTGCTAAATTAGGAACCCTATAGGCCTTTCCCCTCAGGAAATGCACTTACACTGAGCAATTTGATTCACCCGGATCCAAGAGTCCATCTGTTCTCCAAATGCAGTCCCCACGCCAGGGGAGAGGCAACACACGTAGGAGTTCTGTTTTCTAGAAGTTTATTCTGGTAGACATAACATATTTTATATATATTAATTTTGGAATACTTGTTTAAAAAATCAATTTGCTTCATAGCCCCATCTTATTGCCACAATGGCAATCCATTTGAGGACATTTGAGATGACATGGTTTTTATGCTTAAACCTTCTGAGAATGTTTATTTTGAAAGCACATTTCTCATCCTTGGCGTGTTTTAGGCAATGCTGCTATTTTAAAGAATGAAATGCATTTCCTAGCCTCAATAACAGGTGCCGTTTTTTTGAGAACATCAGCTGATCACTGGAGAAATTCATGAGTACTAACAGTGCTCGGCAGGACGCACTCAGACACCCTCTTGTTTAGTCCCCGAGTCACTGCTGCTGCCTTACCTCTGACTTTCCTACCTAACCCCAGGGTAGACCTGGGAACCGCGAGCACTGGTAGGTGCTCTTCCCCCACTTTGCTGGTAGGAAAGTGAAAAGCTTACTTATCATCACGCCATCAATATAAATCCTGTTAAGACCTAGATTCAGTTTCCTACCACAACAGCACCTTCACAAGCTTTGCATGCCCAGAAATTAAAGGGATCCCATGCAACAAAGAGAGGCCTCAGTGAGTTTGCGACCCCGTGTGTACCCCAGTCCTATTTTCCTAGTGGAGCCCCTTATCCACCGGTCACCCCCAGCAGACAGAGAGCTCCTTGAGGACAAAGGCATCCATGAGCCCACCTTTGTGCAGATAGGAAACACGAGAGGAACACAGAGGAAAGGCGTGTTTGGCTAATTCGCCTGGCTAAACCTGTGGCTTTTCAATTGTGTTTTGTTTTTCAGCTATAAGTTCATGGGCACCTGCTATCCTGCAAAAGTGTTACCAGGCCTGTTTGACAAATTATCTCATTGATGGCTTGTGAGAGTCGTGCTGGTGATATCGTCCCCATTTTCTAATAAAAAAAAACAAAAAAAAACAGAGCCTTTGAGAAATTCAGCATTGCTCCCAAATTACTCAGCGTCCTAAAATCTTGTTTCACTGCCGATCTCACGTGCTTTCCACTATCCCACACCCACTCCATCACTCACTCTCTTGTCTCTAGTCTGGGTTCCTGAGTATCCACAACACACTCAGCGCCTTTGCACTCGCTTTTCCTTATGCCCAGAAGGCAATCTAGCCCAGCAATCGCTACACGCACACACTCAGCTCATACACAGCTCCATATCATTTCTTCAGCGGGGCTATTCCTGATCATTCTAGCCCAAACCCCTCTTCGCCCCACCACGTTCTATCCTCCTCACCTCTTACACGTCTCATCGTAGCACGTATCTCGCTACCTGTCAGTGTGTTACATTACACGACTCATTTCAGTTCAGCAAGTTCCTAAAATTTTAGACTTTAAGACATTTGTTAACTGGCTTTAGATGACTTCATTTTGTAGCTCTTGGGTTTTTCCCCATTTGTTTTGTGTTTGTAAGTGACATTTTTCCATTTACCGGTTGATATGGTGTAAGGAGATAATAGAAGATGCCAATCCAAAGGCAGGTAGCAGCATCACCACCCTTGTGCAACATTTTATTGCATTCTTTTCGATTGGTGGACATTTATGACTTTCTGTTTCTTCCTTCATTGCTGTCGGCACCATTTTCCACCCCAGACAAAGTTAACTAAAAACTAATCTGCAAAAATATTAAAATGTGATATGTTTCCTAAGCCTTGTTTTCATTTATCATCTTTATGTCCTTGCCAGTAAGTTTTCTTGGCATTTTTTTAACTTTGCATTCAATGAGAATTGATGGAGTGTAGGTGCATGAGTCTGGCTGTGATCGAAATTTCACAAAAGGATATAATTAATAACAGCAGCAGCAAGAAGGATGTTAACTGCCATTGAAGGCGAACACATTACATGCCAGGCAGGGCGACCTGTGCTTTGTATGTGCTTTTGTATAACCCTTACAGCAATGCTGTAAATTCTATAATTCCCACATACAGATGCACACACCAAGCCCAAGGGGAAAAGTTGTTGAAGAGTAAGTGGTAGAGGCAGGAATTCAACCCAGGCAGTCTGACCTCGAGTGCTCGTAACTGCTGTGTAAGCTGTCACTGGGATGGGGAGCTCCTACCCGTTTTCTGTCCCTCAGATTCAGTCTGATCATCCTTGGAATTCATAAATGTTGGTAGAGTTGAGCAGACAGACCGGCTGGCCTGATGCACAGTGAGTTGATCTGATGCACCCTAAGGCTTAATACTGATTTAAGGCTTCTCTAAGTGCTCACACATTTCATAAACTCTTTGGTCTCCCCATCAACACTAAGAGGCAGGTGGTATGATTATGCTCTTTGTATTGTTATGGAGCCAGACACAGGGAAAGTTTGTGTCATCTGTCCAAGTTTACCGAGCTGGTAAGGAGAGTGAGGAGTTGATCTGGGCAGGTTGCTCGGGAATCCACCCCCTCACCCACTGCCACGTCATCCTTAATAGACTTAAGCTCCTTGTTAAGATGCAATACCTCATGGTGACTTTCCACTGATCCTTTTTCCTTTTTTCATCTAAGCTCAAAAGACAAACTGTGCAAGAAGCCTTTAAGCCACGAATACTCTTAAAACTTACAACAGTCAAAAATAATAGGAGAGTAGGAAAGAGAAACGATTCCTATAGATCAAGTTTTTTTTCCCTTCATCTGGGCATTTTCAATTGGCATAGTGTTTTGCAAACAACACGTTTTTATATTTGTAGGGGATTTAAATTCAATCAATGGCCTCAAGTTTTACATTATTAAAGTAATTCTAAACCTGTCAAGAATTCTGACCCCAAAACCACATCTATATGTTGGAACTGGATCAGTCAGGGTACAGTCAAAAGTCTCCTCTTTCAATCCACTTCATCAACTCCCCGGTAATTGGCAAGTGCCCCCAGAGTAGCTCAGCTTATTTGTGAAAACAATTAGAAGAGAAGCTTTTTGGAGATCAAGAAATGTTGGCCGTGGGGAATGAACCATCAAGCCCCTGTCTTTACTCATGGTTTTAAGCACAGTCCCGTTGCCATTTGAAAATAATTGGAAATTGTTGACAAACTCCCATGATAAAAAGCAATACTGAAATATTCTACATTTTGTAGGTGTTTTGACACCGAGTTGAAAGGTCAGGTAGCAAAGTGCTTCCCAAAGTAAAGTGTGCACGGAAGTCCCTGGGCGGTTAAAATGAAAATCTAATTAAATCTGGATTGGAGCCCAAGATTTTTACAGCGCAGGTAGTAGAGCACATTCTGCATCTAAAGCTTCTTCAGGGAAAATCAAAGGCTTTAAAGTCAGTTAGATTTCGGCTGGAACCCCATCTCCGTCACTGCGTGGCCGTCTGACCTTGAGCAAAGCTTTATTTTCTCTGAGCCTCCGGTTCCTCATTGGTCAAATCTGCCTGATAAGACTGAACCCATAAGATTGCAATGCAGTGGACAAGAGTAGGAATTCAATGAATAGAAGCCATCCCAATAATAATGCATGCTATTATGTCAATATTAATAATTACTTTGTCTCAAAAGCTTGAGGCAAAGTGGGAAAGATGCCAGAGGTGAACTCGAAGATGTGAGTGGAATCCCAAAAGCTTTCAAATGAGGTCCCTCTGTTCATTTCCTGAGGGTCCTTCCATGTTAGTCATGGCTTGAGAACTTGATATGAACCATCTCCCCTACCACAGAAAAAGTCAATCATCTCATTTAGTTACTAACACTATCAAGACCTACAAAGTAGGTGCTAATGCCACCTGCATTTCACAGAGAAGGTAGCTGAAGCTCATATTAATTAAGTCACCCAACGTTTTATGGCCCACAAGTGATAAAGGAGGGTCTTGATCTTGGTTCTTATAGCTCCAAAGCTCTTGCTGTTAAACATTTAAAAAGTGGCCTTGATTCTACAGCTTATAGACTAAGTTGAGTGAGAGTTGGGCCCTACCTTAGAGTTCCCAGGCCCTGTGTGATGTCAGTTGAGGACAATATAAGATGTGCCTCCAACAGAACAAACCATTTCAACAATTCTGAAGGAATTAGATGCTAATTCCATCAGTGAAGCATACACTTACATAGCCCTGCATTGAACAACTAAGCATTAAAATATCTTTGGGAAGAATGTGTCCTGAAAAAAATCCAGCCATTGTCAATATAACAAGAATTGTTATAGGGCTGCATACTTTCCAGATAGCCCTCGTATGTGCTGAGCTCCCCAGTTATTCTGTAGAATCCTAATTGGTCTAGAATTAAGCAATTCACTGCCCTCCACCTGCATTTTCTTACCTACTAAATGGGGAAAACTTCATGGAATTATTCCACTCATTCTGTGTTAAATTGCTTTTCACATTTGCTCTAGTTCCTGCCCATGTAATCCTGAGTATTTCATTTGCTGACTTATCGATGCTGGATACAGGTGAGAAACCCTAGCAAATAAAGCTTGCTTCTCTGATTGTTTGTATAACTCAGGGCTCTTTTTGCCACAAGTGACAGAAATCCAATTCAGACTAGTTTACAAAAAAAGAAATTTATTGACTCACCTACCTTAGAAATCTGGGTGATGAGCTAACTTCAGAAATAGCTACACCCAGGGGTTCAAATAGGACCTCATCACCCTGTGTCCTAATTCTACTTTTCTTTGCATTGACTTAGTTCTCAGGTATCTTCTGATGGGGGCAGGGCGACTCAGGAACTCCACGCTTACATTTCTGTCAAAATGTCATTTCCCGCACCCCCCCCCCAATGGTTTCAGAAGTTCTGAATTTACTCTAATGGACTGATTGGGGACACATGACTATTCTTGCACCAATCACCATGACCAAAGGAATGCAATTTGTTGATTGGCCAGAACCTGATCATGGGACCAACCCTAAAGCATGTGGGACAGGGTCACCCCGTAACAACCATGTGGATGGGGAGGGTGGGGGAGAGTTGGTCTATAAAGATGCTGCTGCCCAAGTAAGAGAAAACAAGTGTTGGACAGATGAAAATATCAGAAAGCCACACAGTGCTTACAAACAGGGTCTCACAAGATACCAAGAAATGGCCACAGGATTGGAGGGAGCTGAAGAGGTGAGGAGTTAGAGATGCGCTGGTAAAAGGATGTATCCCATCTTTCCTGATGACCGTTTCTAATCACAGGGAATGGACGTTATTGGGGCATGCCTAATGGAGACGTACAGTGGAGGAGGAAGGCAGGCTCGTGCTGGGGACAGGATGTCTATGACCACGTGCCTCCTGGTCTAAAACAGTACAGCTCTAAGGCCATGTTAAGGCACAGTCCCACCTTCCCTGTGGCCGCAATTCATCTTTATCATCTAGCTTTAGGATTTTCCAAGCCCCCAAACAGCAATGACTTAAGCAACCAAGTGGAATATCAGTGCAGACTCTGGTGCTGACAAACTGTGGCAGACACCTGCTGATTGCCATCGGGTCAGCCTAGAAATGAAGACAAAAGACTTGTGTGTTTGCACGCCCCTACACACACCATTGTATGGAAACCATTTCATTAAATGCAGTAGACCGCCCGATGCTAAAGAGTTAACCCAAAGGTAGAAACAGAAAAATTACTATGACCAGTGCAAATTCTGTTTGGGGCCTCAGGGATCTGGGTGCCATGGAAATAGCAATTGTATTCGAGGCTATTTTACATGATCCACATATCAATGAACGAGTTTCATATTTGGGGAATTTAATGATCCACCGAAAACTGCCAGCAAGTTAAACAACCATGTAGCGTTGATGGACTGTATTGGATTTCCACACCTTTTTCTGTTTGATCTTTTCACCAGGGACCCCAAAGGACTGATGATCTTCACAAAAATACTCTGGAAACTCAGAAGTGCTGTTCTAAGGTGTGTGATGCTGGCATTCTTTTCCAGGATCATGACTCTTACTGAGTTGGCCCTCTTGGCTTAGAGAATCCAGCATTGCTATTAATTGTAAGTGACAGAAACCCCAGTTCAGACTGACTGAAGTAGAAAAGACAATTTATTACATAACTAAAGCACCCAGAGGAGGCCGGACAGCTGTGTCAAGGACTCAGGTGACGTCACCAGGACTTGGCTCCTCTCTGCCTCTCAGCTCTGCCTTCTACTGCATTGGTTTCATCTGCAGGTTCATACTGTGGTCCCTGGCGGCTCCAGAATTACATCATCTCAGATTAAAGGTGGTAGGAAATAGTCGCTCTTGCTGGTTCTTCCTCCACAAGTTCTGTGATTTCCTCCAACTATGGACCCTGTGTCTCTCCTGGTCTGGTCACCTTGGTCAGGGGGGTATGAATCCATGATTGGCTACATCTGCCCACCAGCTCCACCCACGGAGTAAGAGCAGGGCTCCTGTTATTGGGGAAGGGGCTGGTTCCTCTAAGGAAATGCAGGACACTATTACCCGCAGAAAACATTTTCTTCATAGCCAATGAAGATAATACCTATTCAAAAGGGTTTGGGGCAATTAAAGCGTCAGTGAAGGTCAAGAGCAAATGGTTATTGATAGGTGGACAAAAAGAGTGACGTTTCTTGTTTTCCGGACCTGTCTCCTTTCATGTCATTTTCCTGCTTGCAATCTGTTTCGTTCTTGGCCCATTTGAAAATCAAACCACAGACTTCACAATCCAGTGCCCACTGTTAGAGGGACTCCTTGTCTTCATAAAAAAAATAATAAAAAAGATCCTAAATTTTGTAAATGAGTTTTCTCTCTATCCCAGGCAACTAAACCAAGCACTTTGAGGCCATTTCAACTAACTAGAAATCACGTTGGTACTGTGTTAGATCAAACACTAAGAGTGTGGAAGGCACAGTGAAGAAAGCACATGGAGAATCTCCGGGCTCACAGAACTTTTGGGTTCATGGGGAATATATGAAAGGAACATTAGAAGGATGTGATAAAACTCCAATCAGTCAGAGTTGCTATACCTTTTACATACAAAATGGAGAAATTGATCCTTCTTCAGTAGGATACATGATTCCATACTTTTTCAATAGACTTTACCTTTCCTTAATTAAATATTAGTGAATAAGTTGTCCATTAATAAAACTCACAGTAAAACTTCAAAGACCTTTCATTTCTTTTACAAGTCATACGTCTTTAAATACTGGCTTGAAGTTTCCCAACTTCTCATACCACTCTTGCTGCTAAAAGTAACTAAATTAAACAAAGAATACACAGTTAATTATTTCTAAATGAATAGAAAATGCACTAAGGGAGTTCCTTTCTGTGGGATATAATCTTTCTGAAAAAAAGAAGTAGAATTTTGTAGAATGAATACTCACTACCAAACCCAGGGATAAAAAATATAGGTATGTGCCAATTCTTCTTGATACAGCGATTCCTAGAGTGGAAGTCAGCAAACTTGTTCTGTGAAAGGCTAACTCGTAAATAGTTGGGGAGTCACACAATCTGTCACAACTTCTCAATTCTACCTCTGCAGCCTTAGACAGATACTATGTAAACTAATGAAGGGACCTGTATTTCCATAAAACTTTGTTTGTAAAAGGGCAGTGGGCTGGTTAACTCCACAGGCCATGATTCGCTAGACCCTGACCTAGAACAGTGTGTTGAGAAGGATTTGACAGGCTCTCTGAGCTCAGTACGAGAGCTTGTCAAATCAATGAGTGGTGCCTGCCAGAGGCTTAGGAAAGAAGGGTCACAGCACATGAACCCCACATCTGCCATTCCCGCCATCTGACCGATTTGTCATTTCATCCGCATGTCCCCCCACATCCTCTGGGTCAGGAATGGTGAGCTGGCTGCCTAAAGGGGAAGGAGGTGGTTTGGATTTCCTTTTGAGGTTAAATAGTCTTCCTAGATGGGATCAAGTTCACGGCCTTGACCTCATTAGCTTCAGCCTTAACCAAGTGAAATGTCTTGTGACAGATCAGGCTGCTGCAACAGCAGGAAAAACAATGTCCTCGTTCTTTTGAAATGGTAGCAACTCACCTTGGGAAAGTGATCATTAGGAGAACGAAGAGTTAGCGTTGGTCCCAATTTAACCTCTTGTCATTAGATATCCTTGTCATTAGCTCTCTACTTCAGGGGCTGTGCAGTAATGAAATTTATATTAAGCGTTCTATACCTTCAATAAACACAGGCTGCCGCTATTTCCTTTACAAGGCAGATAATGCGCTACTTAGTAAGAAAAATGGAAATCATTTCCAAACTACATAATGTGGGGAAATGAAAAGAGAGCACTGGAATTCATAACGTTGTGGATATTTTTTTTCTCCTCCAACCATATCATCAATGTAGACAAAAATAAACTTTCTTTTTTTCTAGGCCTAATCTCCTACACTGAAAACAGAAAATGAGGCATTTCAAAGATTTTGATCACACCTGTTGTTCTGGATGTTCTTAAGCAGATGATAACGGAGATGGGAGTTATCTGATACAGCCACCCACGGCCCCACAGGCAGGAGGGTCCTGCCCAGGCTGAATGCTCACCTGCCGCCATCCTGAAATGCTTAATAATTTTTGACCAAGGGCTCTACATTTTCATCATGTACTGATGAAACTCACAATAGCCTCACAATCACGGAGCTAATGCTGAACTAAGAGTCACTGCATATAATTCAGTTTGAGTCACCAATGCAATATGGTGAAAAGTATTCAGGGACTGTTTTTATTCATTCACTCATTCATTATTTCTTTCATTATTCATTTGCTCAATAATAAGTTTTTGGGGAAGCCGGGATGACTCAGTGGGTCACTTTGCAGCCTCAGAGTCCCAGGATCAGATCCCGGCCCCGGCCCCGGCCCCTATGGACCCACATGCTGAACTGGGGTGTGGCCCCAGTTCAGTTCTCACCAGGGCAAGCTTCCCATGTGGGAGGCCCCGGCCCAGTTCCTGCCCTGCGTGCCCCCAACCTGTGAGGAACAAAACCACGTCAAAAACTGATGACGTACAACTATGGAGACTGCTCTGGGCCCTCCCCCTTCTCTCTGTCTGTCTCTGTCTCTCTGTCAAAAATAATAAAATAAATCTTTAGAAAAATAACGTAAGTTTTTGAAGGCTTCCTCTGCACCCTGCTCTTGTCGGTTTTGTCTTATCTGATCATCACAACAGCTCCGTACACAGGAGAAATAACAACTCGCCACACGCATAAGGCCACGGGGCTGCAAATGTTGCATCTAGCATGTGACCCTTAGCCAGTGGGATTTTGGAATCTTAACCTTTAGCCCTTTTCAAATCTGATCCTAGAGAAGTCTCAAATATGCAGTTATGTGTCTTCACATCCAGTGTTGTCCAGACTCCTCAAGGTCCTCCCCAAAGAGTGGTGCCTGGCTGTGGGGCACTCGTCTGACTCAAGGTAGATGAGAGCAATGGCACTGCATGATCGTCCAGCCTCACTTTAAAGCTCACTTAAAGCCAGCTTCCCAAACACACGCCCAAGGGAGCAGTAAGCTACATTTAAACTGCCGGGCAGGCAGCAGGAAGCAGAGGGCACGGGGCAACCGCCTTGCTGGGTCAACAGCCGTGCCTGCCTGGGCCCCCCCTGAACCCAGAGAAACACTGAAACCCAGACAGAGAGCCCTGGGCATCCCGACCAGCCTGTTCCCCACATCGTTCCTGAAAACGGCAAAAGCGGATCCTGTCACCGTGTTACCGTGGCAGGTATTTTCAAGCTGGTAGGTTTTTTGCAATGCAACGCGGATTCTCTCCGACTTTGAGATTCTTGTGCTATTATCGTAAACACCAGACTGCAATGGCCTCTTCGGAAACCTCCTCTGAGAGATTTGAGGAGCTGGAACGAATCTGCCTGATGCCAGAACAATCCCTAGACGTGGCAGCTTCTGGCCGGGGTCTCCCAGCCCGACATGGCAGCATTTCCAAGGCAGCATTCCAACACGTAAGAGAAATACAAGTTTCATTCTCTCCCCTTAACATCCGGCAGCTTCCACCATCAAGGAGTTAATATTGAAAACAGCTTGTGCTGTAACCATGTCAGATGCATGCTTATTTGATGAGAAAGCAGGTTTCATTAACTCAGTTAAAAAAAAATAGCTTACAAGCCAATCTGAGACCTTCTGAACATTCAGCACCCAGGGCATTCAAAGCATCCCCCGGTCCCAACTGGTCCCTGAAGCTAATCACCGAGGGCTGTCTGGGGTCACCGAACCCAACCCCCAGCAACACAGCAATATGCACTCAGCCCAAGGGCTCAGAAGGGGCGGGGAGGGGCATTCATAACACGTGTCCCAAGCAGGGCCCCCTAATGTCACCCAGGGACACTCTGCTCCCTGCTTCATCCCCAGGACACAACAGTACGCCCAGCACATAAGGTACTCAGTAAATAGACAATGAATCGGTGATTGGATGCAAGAGTTAATTCATTGGTTAATGTTCTTTCTTTCTTTTTTTTTCTTAGCTAAAAGTAATCATGTCCAAAACCCCTCAAAGATCTTCCTAGCAAAGCGGCCAAGCTTGGCCACACGTGAGGAAGTTGTCGCACGACAATGCAAGCGAACGGTAAATATGAGCACTTCTCAAATGCCGACACTCTTCTCACGCTTTCCACGTACCATCTTCTCTCAAGTTTACAGCAGTCTCTAAGGTACAGCCCACTTTTATTCCCATGTTATAGGTCTCTTGCTTCCCATGAGGGAGGCCGCCGGTTCAATTCCCACCCTGTGCAGCCCCACGTCCACCTGTGTGAAATGAAACCATGTCACAACGAATGACGTACAGCTATGGAGACTGCTCTGGGCCCTCCCCACCCCCACCCCACCCTCTCTCAAACAATAAAATAAATCTTTTTAAAAAATATCTAACGGTCTCTGAGCCACTAACATATGGCCCAGAAAGCAAATAGTGACCAAACTCTCCAGCCAGACCCCTGGGAAAGAGCCATGCAACCCCATGCGGGGACAGGGTGACCGCCAGTCAAGAGCTCCTTGGAATGGAGAGAGAGGCACAGTCCTTGCAGTTTAAGTTTGCTCCTCAGAGACTCTTTGAACCAGTGCATTTTCTCATCTAACAGTTTTCTTGCACAGACCAGATGCAATGGCTCCGTCCATAGACATAATGAACATGCCCCGGGCAGCCTTTATCGACACTCGGCTTATAAAGCAGTGACCTGGAGATTGGGCATCTCTTGCAGATTAATGGCTCACGTGGGTCATTACTGGTGCAAAGGCACGTCCAGGGGCTACTGATTCCTGCCTACTGGCCGTTAGCCCACAGTTCCAACTACCAACGGCGTCGCGCACACAGGGGTCTCCATTAGCAGTTGCGATGTGCATGCAGTAACAAGGCAGGCTTTCATCCGCTCCACTTCACGTTTTTCAAAGCAAGGAGAGAGGGGCCTGGTATTGGGATCCATATTTATTTATTTATTCTGGAAATCTCCACACAAAACAACCTGTCACCACAGTTGAGATGGCTCGCTGCTGGCCCAAACCCTTTCTCCTTTGTAACAGACCTCGTTATATTTCGAGTGACATTGTGCTCGGCCAAATGACCACATTCCCTTGCCCTCCTTACAGCTTCGGCAGCTACTGAGTTACAAAGATGTCCTTCGTGGGACATCTGGGAAGCCACCCTTTCCAGCTTCCTACCTGAGCTCCAGCACATAGCCCGTGGCCTTGGGAAATGTTAGGAGGTGGAACCCAAAGCTGAAGGATTCAGGATGCCTGCTGGCTTTCCGCAGCTGCTATGCCAACCCCTGTCTGCCCACCTCCAGCCCGCTTTTCTATGTGAGAGAAAAGCAGCTATCAAGAGCTGTGAAGGGCCCAATATGTCACCCTCCACGCAAGATAACAAGTGAGCGAGCCACAGTTTCAAGGACTCTGGCAGAACTAAGACTCCTGGGTCAGAGACAAAGGGATTTATTATTATTCCCAGCACTGCACGCAGCATGAGCTTGATGGCCGTGTCAGTTTCCTTGTCCCCCCAAGTGACTCGGAGGCAATGAGGGGTAGCTGTGCAGATATCACAGCTGAGGAACCCCAAACTTAGGGAAATCGACTGTCCATAACTGCCCATCCTTTCCTTTGAAGAGACGTTATCTTTACGCTGCACAGCAACCAAATCTTCCCTCTGCCCTAGAAGGAGACCCCAGCTGGACCTTGCAAGGCTGTTGGCAGCAAACATGCAGAACAAAAGCTACCGGTGCCTCTGCTCACGGAACATGAGGGAGACGTGGGCACAATCCCCTCCCAACAGTGACTTCCCATTGTCTTTACTTGACTGTCATTTCCAGTCTATCTTATTAGCCACTGAATGGAAATCTTCACCAGTTCTTTCAACAGTTGCACCCTCTTGTCCTTTGCCTCTGTACGTAATAGATCGCTGGTGACGTGACTCTTCTAGACCCAGAGGCCACACAGGGAGATAAACGCACACGGGTCAGCGCTGGGCCCAGATTGCCTGGGTCTGATCCCAGTGCACTGTTCATCCGCTGTGTGACTTCAGCACGTTACCTCACCCCTGTGCGCTCGGTTTCCTCATCTAAGAAGCGGGCACACTCCCGAGGCAGCTTGTCCCTGCAGTGGTGAGAGGGACATGTGTCCGCACACACAGCGCACTGGAGGGGTGCATGTGGGCAGCGGGTGGAGGAGACCAGAGTGGCCGCAGGCACATCAGAGTTTGAATTCCAGCTCCGGGGCCCAGGGATGCATTGAGAGAAGGTGGCTGGACGTCTCCACCCCTTCAAAACACCCTGATCCGCAAAGTCACGGGTGCGCCTCAGAAAGTGGTGGGATGAAAGGGGATGTTCCCCGAAAAACGTGCAACCAAGGCCGGGCACAAGTGAGCAGCCTTAACAAAACAGCCATCATGTTGCAACTACTGCTCGTTCTGTGTGGCACTGAAGATCTGTTCTTTAATCATTTCGAGACATCGGCAGACCTTTGTCCTTCTTCCGTTATCACGTGAATAATTTTAGTCAAACATTATTAAATTTCTCTGATTGCAGAGCCCTTTAATCTCCTGGTTTTGTTCTGACGGAGGTCACCTGGGGTCACCCCAAACTCATCAACTTCACAGTCAATTCAATTGCATCATGGAAAGAGGGTTCTCAGAGCTCACCGTTTTTATGCTTCTGAATCAGTGAAAAGGATTCGGTCTTTCTTCTTTGAAAAGGTCTCTGAACTCCATTTGTTCTAAATAATACTTTATGAGAAGAATCCAAGTGCTAATTGAAAGCATTTCATTCCCCATATATTAAATAAAAATGAGATCTGGAATTCCTCATCTACATTAAAGTCCTTAAATGCTATTCACATTTTTAATATGAATCTAACGTATTGAAACAATTTCAGAAATTCCAAAGTTTAAAGATTTTATAGATTTTCTTAAAGTAAGATTCATGTGAACTATTTTTTAAATACAACGTTTACTAGACTGTCACTATAGAATTTCTTCGTTTCATCACATCGTTTTGACAGTTGAGAAAGGTGTCCTTCATACTTCTAAATCAGACCCTGTAATAAATGCACAATCTTGACTTGAGACAGGCTGCTTACATGACCGAAACCCCAGCAGTGTGCGGATAATCAAGCAGTGACATTAAAGGGCGCTGGGCTCGGGCATGTTTTCCCACAATGTGCAAAGATGTGAGAAGAGCTGAGCATTGGGTGAGAGAAGGATTTTGCATTTGCGAAGGTGTTCGGATGATCTTTCATCCCGTCCTAGCAAGCTCCTACGGGCTCTTCTCTGTTCTTCCTCACTTTCCTGCATCGCCCAGCTGAATTCTCAAACTCACCAGACTAAATCGTGGATTCCTTCTGCTAGCTAATATATACATTCTAACTTCACGACTGTAAAACCTAACTCTACAAGATGGTCCTAAGAGCTTTCAGAGTTGCCGTGATAAAGCCAGGAGTCCAAGCCACAAAAATTACACCAGAGTCTGACACAAATCAACAAGCACTTAGGGAAGATCGGGACCTATAATTCATTACATACAAGGAATCCTCCCTTCTCATCTGGCCAACTCTCCCCATCTCACGAGGAAGTCCCAGAAACTGCCCCATCTAGGAAGCCCTTCTGGGTTTACCTCAGCTCATCACGCTACAAGCATAGTCACCCCTCCTGTGTTACCTCAAAATGCCCTGAGCACATCTCAACCATTGCATTCACAGTATTTGCTATAATTTTGTTTAAAAAAAGTATTATTTCTTTGTATCCTAGGTATGCAACATCTGACTTAGAGCAAAGGGGGCTCATGTGTACTACAACTGCATGTGCATGAAAAGCCATCAAGAGGTTTAATGTAACTAGAAGAGCAAACAAGTTTGGGGTAAGGCACGGGGGACCCGCAGCTCGGGGGTAAGGCGGGAGCAGGTACTGAAGGTACTGAAGCACATTATGGGCAGGAAGGGGAGTGCAGTGAACTGTCTATCGTACACAGTGCGGGGAGGAGGCTGAGCAGCACCATACAGGGAGTAGTGGGGACTTTGGCAAAATGACCAGTGAAAAAGCCACGAAAGCTAATTTTCCCAATTTCTAAGCAAGGCCCGTCTTCAAACATGGCAGGATTTGGCTACCACTTTGAAACCTCTGAGCAATTTTAGTTCCCCATCCTGGGTTCCGAGTATGGCCTTCTGCATTTGAAGTACTTGCAACAAAGGAAATGATCATTCATGAACCTATCGCTAGATGAACATGCGTTTCTGCTTTTTATAATCAGGATCTGTTTCCAGCTAAGATGGAGTAAAAAAAGACCAGGTTTATTCCCCAACATTAAAAATATAGAAAGCAAAATATATGACCAAAAAAAAAAAAAAAAAGAGTTTGACAGATCCTGAACAATGGGCAGCACGGGTCTAAGAAACAAATGAGTCGAGACCCACAATCATACCAGCGTGCTGCCTAAAAGCATTCCGGGGCCTTGGGATGGGGGAAAGGATGCAACCGGAGCCGGTGCGCCCACAGAACAGAGAAGGCAAAGTGCACCTCCCAGCTCCTGCAAACATTCACTCAACGTGGATCACAGCCCTCACGGTAAGAGAGATGACGACAAAGCGACTAGCAGAAAATACAGAAGCAATCTTTATGACATTGAATTAGGCAACGGTTTCTTAGGTGGGACAAAAAAGAATAAACTAGAAAAGAAAAAAATTGATAAATGGAACTTTATCAAAATTAAAAACCTTTATTCTGCCTAAGGCATTATTTTAGAAATGAAAAGGCAAGAGCAAATTAAGAGCAAATACTTGTAAAACATACTCCTGACAAAGGAACCACAGTAGACTCTCTGATAACCAGAGGCAAGCAGCCGGCCCTCTCAAGCCACAGTTTTGCCAGTTGCTTGAGTTCCAGTTAATGGAGCATCTACTTTCATTTATTTGCCATCTACCAATCTCCACGGGGGCTGATTAACTGAGAGTCTACTGTGTACCCAGAATACATAAAGAACTCTTACAACTCAACAATAAAAGAAAAAACAAAATTAAAAATGGGCACAAGACCTCAATAGTTACCCACACCATAAAAAATATATCAGTAAAAAATGTGAATAGAAAATGATGTTCAATATCACTGCTCAGTAAGGAAATGTGTTAAAACTCATCAACTTGTACACTGGAAAAAGTTAATGCTGCTCAAAAAACAGTACTACTCCTATAGGTAAATTTAAAATCATAGTAAGATATCATTACACCAATACAATTTTAGGCTCAAATTAAAAAGGCTAACAACACCAAGTGTTAATAAGAATGCGGAACTACCAGAATTCACATCAAGCATGAATGAGTGTGTAAACTATTAGAGGCACCTGCAGAAACTGCCTGGCGGTTTCTCATTCAGAAACGACGCATCTGACCTGCCATCTCCAGGCATTCACCCAAGATAAACGAAGATGTACGTCCATATAGAGACGTGTACTCAGTGTTCATGGCAGCTCTACTCACAATTATAAACTGAAAACAATCCGAATATCCATTACAGGCAAACAGATGAACAAATCGTGACACAGCCACTCCACAGACTACTCCTCAGCAGTGCAAAGCGCCAATACACAGACTTGGGTGAGTTCTCGAAACGACGATGCTAAGTGAAAGCAGCCAGATGCCAAAGACTACAGACTGTTCAGATTTCTGTTTCTATAAAGTTCCAGAAAAGGCAAAACTCAAGTGACAGAAAGCAGATCAGTGACTGCTTGTGGCTGGGGCTGAAGGAGATTCTTTTCAAAGAGGAAAAAGAAACTCGGGGAGAAATTGGAGGATTTTGCATTGTAACTGTGGGGAGGGCCTCCCAATTCTAATATTTGCAACCTCATTGCCCGTTATTAACCTTTCTTAGTCTATTTCTTTCTAATCTCTCTTTTTTTTTTATTCTAAATTCCCTGGAATCTGTCCTAAAAAAATAATAATAATTTTTAAAATGCTTAAAAATAGTAGAGTCAAAGAACTTAATAAAAATTGGAAACAATCAAAATGTCTAACCATGCAGAAATAAACAAATGATAATATAGCCCTTTAAGGAAATATTATGAATGTAGCCAATAAAAATCACATTTTCATGCAATATTTAATAACATATAGAAATATTTGTGATACAATGTAAAGTACAAAAGCAGTAGAGAATACTTAATATTCATATCATCTTAACTTTGTCTATACCTGCAATACATGTATGAATACATGCACAGAATTGTGTGATTCCTTTGTTCTAAAATAGGGCAACATGACCCAAACAATGTAAAAACGCTAAAGAACTTCACAGAACTGGCACTTGGAAGAAATTTGTCTGTCATCTGAGCCAAGGTTGTGCAAAGTAAACTGAATTATCCAGCTTGTCCCTGGAGTGGAGAGGGGTTCTTCCTCAATGATTTGGTTGTCAGGGTTTCAGGACAAGCCACGCCCTCAGCACCATTTACATGGGACTCATGCAAAAAAAGTACGCAGTGCACCAAATGTGACAACCAACTGAAACTAGACAAAAATGCAAATATTCCTGAATGAACTCGAAGCCCATTTTAGGGACCAGGGGCCTGGAGAACACTAACAATCCTCATAGTAAGAGGTTGCACTGGAGGAGACGTATGACTATGTCACACCTGAGCAAGCTGCATCACCTGAGTGCAGCCTCCTCTGCTAGAGAATGGGGCCCAATACGCCCCAGACTCACTCCTTCCCTCTCAAGGCTACGGCAAAAATGAGGTGACATATGCAAAACAAACTTCAAATTTACAAGTCCAATGTAATTTTTTTTTTTTTTGGTAGTTTTATTACTGTGACTTTGGGGCCACTAACAATGAGCAGCCACACGATTGTATCTGATTTAAATCTAGATGCGTTGATGGGAAGGAAGTCGAGAGTCTTTGGAGCCCAAAGGGCAAACTAGAAAGTAGCCGTGGCCGTCCCCAGATAGTTGTAACCAAACCACAGAGGCCGATGGACCAATCCAGCAGCCCTCTCCCAAAACCTGACTTTCTCGGGGCTGGCACAGTAGAAAGACCAGTGAGAATGAAAGCGCACGGGCCTACGTTTCATCTCCAGCTATGTGACAAAGGATGCATTATTTAAATGCACTGAACCCCAACTTTAACCCTTGCTGGCCTCTCCCCAGGGTTGTAACAACTAAAGGAAATAAGGCACGTTACCTCCTTGACACGTCTTGGGTGCCAATGCTTACTCACTCTCCCTCTGGATACTGACTTAGCATTTCATAAACTTCTCTAAAATCAATGACACTCAGCGACAACCCTTCACATACACAGGCATCAGCACACTGGCGATAGATAGAGAGGGAGGTATATGCCCCAAAAAGTCCAAATTAAAAAAAAAAAAAAAAAAAG
>PVKE010001324.1:79423-103475 GCA_004027555.1 Craseonycteris thonglongyai
GAGGACCGAGGATCGAATCCCGGCTCCGGCCCAGGCAGGACCCACATGCTGAACTGGGGAGTTCCCACAGTTCGGTTCTCTAGCTGTCTCTGTCTCTGTCTCTCTCTCTATCTGTCAAAAGTAAAATAGAAATAAATATGCACTGAAGATAAAATAATTACTCTCTATAAATATAAAAAGATATAAAAAAAAAAAAGTCTGTATCTGTCAGAAACAGAGAACTTCCAAAAGTTCATAGGTAAAATGCACACAATTGTGAAATATGTCGTGAGCCTGTTTGCTCCAAAGCTCTGTTTAACAAATAAAAATCAAGTGATCAAAAAGAGAAAACAAAACCCTGTAGTTCCTTTCTCCAGGGGTAAGTTGGGGCTCACTGGCATCTAACACGGAAGACCAGCCTCCCCAGAAAAACACTGACACTGGCTAGTGCCCAAGATTTTGTTGATCAAGGGTACAAATCAAGGTCAAAGTCCTCTCCTCCCCTCCAAGCAGATAGAACTACAAACAGAACACAGTGATGACAGGCAGGAGGGACTATTCTATTCTTTTATTTATTTATTTATTTTTAAGATTTATTTTATTGATTTTAACAGAGACAGAGGAGAGAAGGGGGAGGGCCCAGAGCAGCCTCCATAGTTGCATGTCACTAGTTTTTGACATGGTTTCATTCCACACAGGTAGGCGGGGGCCACACAGGGCTGGGCTGGGGGCCTCCCGCATGGGAAGCTCACCCCAGTTCAGCATATGGGTCTGCATGGGCCGGGGGCAGGATTCGATCCTGGGTCCCCAGGGCTTCAAAGCAAGCACTTAACCCACTGAGCTATCCCAGCTTCCCCAATTCTTTAAAAAATTGGGAACAGCAGGAAGTCAATGACTCCTAGGCAAATGTGACAAGAACTGAAGACACAAGAGATTCTAAATTCATCCAACTGCCAAATTCAGTAGTAATATCCTGACGAAATTAGTTTGTTTTTTTTTTACAAAAGAATATATTTTCTCACCATCCCTTCTACCCTCCTAATTTTCTTCTCTGGGGATTCTCACCATCTTAATTGACTGGGACTGGTTGGGATGTTTGTTACTCCACAGACCACCTTCGGGCCCCGCTCCAAGGGCCATTTTAAAGAGATGCATTTCAGCAGTAAATGCTGCTCATATAGATAGCAAGTTCTTAATAGAATCTGGGAAGATGTTCTTTGGCAGAAAATGATTTCATACACATTTTTCATTATGATAGATGTGGTGTTACAGCCGTTAAAAGAAAATTTCAAGCCATGTTGCAGCTTTGTCACTAGTGTTATAAATCACTCAGTCGTATATTAAAGTCTGTGGAAAGCAAATGAAGGGCGGGAAAGAACCCCTCATCTATTTACAGACGAGGCATAATTTGGTGTTATTCAGAAGGGTTCAAGGCAGCTTCGAGAATCTGTGTTCCATGCTTCCGGTAGGATCAGCAGATCACATTCCATTACTGCTGCGAGGGGAACGGACGGTGGAGCAGTCGTGTGGTGAGTTAGCATTTTCTGCTGTAAATACTGGCGTGACAGGTAAAGGCTGTGCTGGCGAGAGATGGCGACTGCCGTTCACAAGATAAGCTAGGAATGGAGTTGACTGAGGCTTCATACATTACATACGTTAGGAGCAACTCTGTGCCACTAATGCAATTTGTCTTACACGTGTGGAAACCCACATGTATGTGGACTTATCACGGTCTGCCTTTTGTAGGCAATTGGAGGATTTGCCTGCGTGCTGTGATCTCAGTTGGGCTAAGGCCCTGATGTGAAGGCCTGGGAAAGAAGAAGACAGAGGGAGGAAAAGGAAGAGGGAAGAGGATGAGGAAGAGAAGGCCAGGAACGGGGAGAGAGAGGAGAAGGGCAGCAAGAAGCAACCTGAGCTGAAGGCTGCAGGAGCCCTGTGCACCTCAGCCCCGGCCTGCTCTTCACCTGCAATAGGACGTGGTTCTCTGGCTTCCAGAAGCGAAGGAGAGATCATGGGAATTCTTTGGCTTCCCCTTTCCCAGCTTTCACTGAAGTAGTTCCTCTTGGCTACAAGGTAGTTTAGCACCACCACAAATGCCTGGCTCGGTTTTAGCTATTTGCACGCTTGAAATGTCTGCCCTAATAGCTGGAACAGAAATCTTAGTTAAGTTCAGTCATTAGTCTTGAATAAAATGAATCCCTTAATCATGGAGAAAACTCCCCAGCTGAAGTAAACAAGCAGGTTTTAAACAGTTCTATATATCTGGGGTCTCACAATCTCCTCCAAGGAGGTGTTTATAGAAATTATAAATATCTAGAATAATTCTACACCTTTGGGGCTTAGAGAGCCTCAACTCTAGTGAATAAAAGTAAAGTACAAAAAAAATAAATGAACCGTTGTCACCCCAACAAATTTAACAATTTAAAATTAATAAATAAATAAGCCTTAAATGCATGAGAACACCTGTGTAATGGATCATTTCAACACGACTCTGGTCCACAATCATGTCTGCGGCTGTCGAATTGCATTGTGAGAAACAAAGAGCAACGCCTGTTGAGGTCAGGGCTCTACTTCTTCAAATGTTCTGCTGACTCCCCTGTTTGATGGGTCTTTGGATGATTGGTTGCTTTCTGATGGCCGAGACCATTTATAGTGAATCTGTGTTTAACAGACAGGTAGGAAGGTAGCTGGTGTTTCTGCTTGGCTGTAATAGAAGCAGAGGGGGGTTAAGTATTTAGGGCAACACATCCAGAGGCGCCTAACTGAGGTCCCCCGAGCAGATTTTGAGTCCCAGAACAGAGAAAGGGGCAGTTTCAAATGGGCTGCACAGGATTCCCTTGGCTTGGAGAGCTATCTATATGCCTGAGACCCAAACCCTTTAGCACACTGCCCCTGAATTATGCAGCAGGCGGCATCTTGAAAGCTAAGGCTGGCTCATTACCGTACAAAGAAGCAATATGAAGGTTGGAGATTTTTTTATTTTCAGGGAAAGGCTCATTTCCTACAGAGAATTTTTACAGTTTGCATCGGGCTCTTTAATAGTATCTAATTGATGGATTTCAATTACAAAGGAACAAAAAAGGAACTGGCTGCTACTCACAGGCTGGAGATTGTTCAGATATCCTGAAAATTTTCTTATCGTTAGAGAAAGTCCAACCTTTGGCCCACATGAAGAATTTTACTCATCTACCTGGAACATGATTAAAAAGAAAGCTGGAACATAATGAGAAAAATACAGCGGGGCCAGCACACACAGAATGGGTCTAAAATAAAGCATGAATTATCCTCAGCTGCAGAGACCCTGTGCTGAGGAAAGGGAGGAGGACAGTACAAAGAAAAATAAAGCCCACTGCCCACAGACCGCACGTTCTCCCTGAACCCCAACCCTTCCATTGCGAGTGTTCATCAATATTTCATTTCCTTGCTTCCCTTATCTTTCCATCCCCACAGCCCTGTGTCCTATTCAACCGAACAGTGCTGATGTCATATTTTAGACACCAATAAATGTGCTAGGCTCACTCTGATAGTGACTACTCTGAGCATGCTGTTCATTGAGTGCCTACTATGTGCTAGACTTGAGAACAGGAAGGCAAGGGAGACACACCCCCAGCAATGACTAGGAATCCAGGTCTGGAGCCAAAAGGTCAAGGTCTTATCTACTTTCCTATTTTGTGACATCAGGTGACATTTCTCATTTGCAAAAGATGAATGATCATCTGCCTGTCACAGAGTGGGGCAAACATTATAAGCATTAATATATGCAAAATACTTAGAAGAGTAGCTAACACAGAGTCAGGGCTCATAATGTGAGCTTTGCTATGACTTTTCTGGGAGGCCTCAGAGTATAAAAAGAGGAAGAACAGTACTCGTAATTTCGCCCTCATGTGACAAGTGCTGTGCTATTGATCAGCACAGGAGCTCTGAGAGTGCAGAGGATGACCTGAGTCAGGATGGGGGACATTGGGCTGGAATAAGGAAAGATTTTCAGTAACAGATAAAACCGAACAGAAATTTTCTAAGAAAGGAAGAAAAACCCACTGGTTGCCAGTGCCTCTCTACAGCTTTCCCACTTCTGCCTGAAAAATGAGGGTTTTCTCTACTATTAATCCTTTTCTCAAGACTGAATACTTGAAATGTGCTAAGAGACAGATCATAAGTGTTCTACACACACACACAATAACTATGTGAGGTGGCGGATGTGTTAACTTGATCGTGGCGATCATTTCACAGTGTATATACATATACAAAATCATCACATTGTACATCTTAAAATCACATTGTACAACCTTAATATACACAATTTTTGTTTATCGATCATACCTCAATAAAGGTGAAAAAAGGAACAGAGCTTAGAATCCTATTTATAAATTAAGTTGATCCTTCCTGCTCCAACTCACTCAACTAGAATGTGTCACTTACGTAAGTAGCAGTTGGTTCTCTAGAAGCCTGTTGACTATCTCAGTTCTTTTTGTTAATAGCTTTAGGAGTTATAAGTGACATACAATAAATTGCCCTTTATTATAAATGACACTTTGCTTGGTCAGTCTTTTTTATTTTAGCCATAGGTGTGCAGTGGTATCAAAATATGGTTTTCATCTGCATTTCCATATTAACTAATGATGCTAAGAATCTTTTCATGTGTTTGTCATGCATACGAAGGCTGTCCAGAAAGTATTCAGCCACATAATCCTTCTCATTAGATTGGCAATGGCTGGATTTTTCTGAACAGCCCTTGTATATCTTCTTTGAAGTCTCTTTGTAAATCTTTTGCCCACTTTTAAAACTGGATTGTTTGATTTCTTTTTAGTGAGTTTTGAGGGTTATTTATATAATCTGGATTTAAGTTCTTTATTAGATATCTGATTTGCAAATATTTGTTTCCGTGTATTGCCTGTCTTTTTACTCTCTTAATACTGTCTTTAAAAAGAATGTTTTTCAAAAATATTTTTAAAAAATTAAAAAAAAAAGGATGTTTCTCATTTTGATGAATTCAATGTATTGTTTTATTTTTGTGGACCATCCTTTTGGTTTAATATCTAAGAAATATCTACCCAATTCAAGTCTTAAGGGTTTCTCTTATGTTATTTTTCCCTAGAAAGTTTATAATTTAGGTTTTTTATTGAGATCTTTGATCCATTTTGTTAATTTTTGTATATGGTCAGAGGTATGGACCAAAGTTAATTATTTACATATGGATATCTACGGAATTGGCTTTGAACCTTTATCAAACATCACTTGTCCACAGATGTGAGATTCTATATCCAGGCTTTATTCTCTTTTATAGATATATTTTTCTATCTTTCTTTCTGTCTTAATTCTCTTTTCATGCTGTCTTGATTACTCTAGATCTGTAATAAGCCTTGAAATGAAGCAATATTTGTCCACCAACTTTGTTCTTTTTCTAGGTATTTTAGCTATTCTAGGTCCTTTGCATTTCTATATGACTTTTAGAATCTTCTTACTGGTTTCTACAAAGTTCTTACCGAGGTTTTGATTGAGATTAGATTGAATATTTAGACCAATTTGGGGAGAATTCACATTTTAACAAGAGTGAATCTTCCAACCTATGACCATGGCATATTTCTCCATTTACTTAGATCTTTAATTTCTCTCAGCAATATTTTATAGTTTTCAAGCGCAAATCTTTTATGCTTATAGTTTCAAATCAGAGGTCTTTTACTTTTTATCAGATTTAGCCCCAAGGATTTTATATTTGTGATGCTATTGTAAAGTGTATTGTTTTTAATTGCAATTTCCAAACATATGTATCAAAGATATAGAAATACAATTGATTTCTGTATATTATCTCAAACTTGCAAACTTACTAAATTCACTTATTAGTTATATTTGCTTTTTTGTAGATCCTGCAAGTCTACATAAAAGATTATGCCATATGCAAACAAAAGAAGTTTTACTTCTTCCTTTCCAATGTAGATGCTTTCCGTTTCTTTTTCTTGCTTTATTCCACTGACTACATACCCTAGTACAATGTTGAATGAAAGCGGTAGGAGTACACTTCCTTGTCTTGTTTCTTATCTTAAGAAAAATCACTCAGTCTTTCCCCATTGAGTATGATGTCAGCTGTAGATTTCTGTAGATGTCCTGTCAGGCTAAGTCTCCTTCTATTCTGATTTTGCATACGTTTATCAGTATTCAGCCAAATACTCAACAGGGCCCTTCTGTGGATCTCCGCAGTTCTCTCTCTGCATAGTTTTCTCCCCTCTGGCACTCCAGCATGTGGATTCTACCCACCCTGAGCTCCCTGAACTCTCATGCACACCTCCCCAACTCAGGAAATCTGCTGGGCTACACCCGGATTCCCTCTCTCTGTGCCACAGTCTGGGCACCCTCGAGATCATAAACTGGGGTGAACGTGCGCTCACCTTGTGCCATTTCTCAGGGATCCCTGTCCTTTACTGTCTGGATGAAATACAATGTCTTGAAAACCCATCAGTTCATATATTTTATCTCTCTTTTTTTTTTCCCCAAAAGAAGGATTAGTCTTTCATCTTAGTCAAAAGTGAAGGTCTCTGTCTCAACATTTACTCTTTTACTCTTGTTTCTAATAAGAGTCACCCCACAGTTTTCCCCATCAACTGAGCTCTGTGCTTTGGCACTCACTTCTAGCACCTTCTGTCTCTCTAGAGTGGCTCAAAGAAAACTATGGCGCCTTGGGATCAGGAACCCAAGTGCTGGCTGTTGTACTTACTAACCATGTTAGTCTATTTGCCCCTCGCAAATTGAAATAACAAAATCTGTTTTTACAAGATTGTTGTAAAGGTGAGATGCTGTCACCAGTAAAGTAACTTCTCCAGTGACTAGTAAATAACAGGAACTCAGTAAATGATGGGTGTCGTTACTATTACTAGACTTCTTTTTCTAGTTTATTCTCTCTTCCGCCTCTTCTTTCCTGCCTCCACCATCCTCTCTCTGGAGCTGTTCAGCCCTAATATTTGATGACTGTGGGCTGCAGAGACAAATGACGCTTTAAGTTAACTAGCAGGCCCCATGACAGCTGAGTCATGCCATCAAGAGCCCATAAGTGGGAATGAGTCCCAGCCCTGAAATATCAGGGTGCGTGGGTGGCTTCTGCAGACATCACTGACGAGCACCTGTTAAATATTTTACTTTTCTTACACCATCCTCAGTCACTCACTTTTGAGATTTAAAATAAGGTCTCCCAACCCTGACAAGAGACCAGACACATCTATAGGAGCCCCTACCTACGATTGTTCTGGTTGTTTTCTACACAAATCCACAAAAGCACCTATCCCCAACAGACATTGTACCTTTGCAGAATTGTGACAAGTGCCCAACAGATCCAGCAAAGCATAATGACAAGGGACATTTTTGTAATTTTCATAAGTAGACCTATGACTACAGAGAAGTTGAAATAGGTCAACTGAGTAGCTCACTAGCTGTATAATAAAATAAAGATTTACCAACCCCACAGAAAGCTACTGTGGCTGCCTCTTCCGGGGATTATTTTCAGCCCTGGGAAATATTCCACAGATAAAAAAGGCATATACTGCAGGGACTAAGAACATGGGCATTCATATCAACCAAAATCGTGTTCCACTGTTTACCAGTGGTACTGCCTTGAGTAACTTTTTTTTTTTTTTTTTTTTTTTTGGACCCCTCTGTGAATTTTCCCTGGTAAAATGAGAGAAGATACACCAATTTAAACTGGGTTTGTATGAGATTGGCATCAGGTAATACATGGAAAGTTCCCTGTCTATAGTGCATGTATATAGTAAATGATGTCCTAATCATTACTATTTTTATTATCATCATCGTCAGTTGTTCTTGTTACTGACAACCGTGCATCTAGCCACTCAATACCCTCCAGGACCACACTGTTTAAGAGAATTTCCCCTGATGATAAGACAGGTCCATATTTTTGCTTCTAACCCGGCCACCACTAGGCACAGGGGGATACTGAGCACTCACATTGGCTAGCAAAGCTCTAGAGAATCCCAGCGCTCGAGCCACTGTAACAGAACACTGGGTTACTTACAAGCAACAGGAGGGTATTTCTCATGGTTCTGGAAACTGGAAATCCAAGACCCAGGCTTCAGAAGATTCGGTATCTGGTAAGGACTCCTGGTTGGACAGCCGCCTTCTCATTGTGTCCTCACATGGTGGAAGGGGTGAGTGGCCTCTTTATAAAGGGCACCGATCCCATTCCTGAGGATGCAGCCTAATGATCACTTCCTAAGACCCCCACCTCTAAATAACATTACATTGGGGATTAGGCTTCAACATATGAATTTGGCACTGGGGGGCAGGGGTGGGGGGCACAGACACACAAACATTCGATCTGTAGCATCAACAATGGAAAAGCTCACAAAAAGTCTGCAGCCTTACTAAAGGAAGACGTTCCCGAGGATCCAGTCTGTGGAGACAGCACCTTTCCCAGGAGGGCTAACACTTTGCAACTGGGCTTAAACTGATGCTCTGCCCCAAGATGCCTGCCTGGCCCGCTCCCCCAGGTCCTCTAAGTCCCTGCTCAATGGCCCCTCTGGATAGGGTCTTCCCTGACCACTGGCCACTCCACCCCTCTCTACTACTCACCCCTACCCACGGCATTTCTTGGCAAAGCAATTATTGTTGACATTATATCTTTATTCGTTATTTTGTTGACAATCTGTCTCCTGCCTTGGAAACATCATGAAGGCAAATTCTTTTTCTACTTTGATCGCTGCTTGCTCTCAATTCCAAGAATGTGCCCAGCATATTGTAGGGTTTTGGTAACTGTGTGTTGAACTTAATGCAACCCGGTTATTGGGAAGAAGTCTGGAGCCTGACATTTTATGAGCAGAATACGTTTGTACAATCAAACACACTCCCCTCTCTCCAGCCTTCTACCGCCCACCCCGATCTGTTCAGACAAGGGCCTGAGGACACTGTAAGTCCCAGCCCACACCTCACAGGCAGGAGCTGCTTCCAGCCGGGGGAAAGTGTTGTGAATCCTAAATAAGACCCGACATTTAACGTCCTCACGTTTTTCTCTCTCAACAGCTTACTCTCCTCACAGCGAATGTGATTAAGCATTCACAGCGATGGGTATACGTTTTTATTAGGACTATGACAAGTGATTCAAGGTAATTAAGCAATGGAAGTTTCACACAATGCCCACTCCACTTAAGGAATAAATTTCATTTTCCTGGATTAACTGGCAAAAAGAAAAAAGAAGGTATTTGGAGAGTGTCAATTGGTGTCACAAACAGCTATTGAACCTATTCTTGGACAATCATAAGAAAGTGAAATGTTTCATTTTTATAGCAGGATAAGAAAAATCAATATAAAGATACGTATTTTACACGGTCAGCTATTACAGCCCTGTTTCTCTTTTTGTTATAATAAAAATTTATTATAAAAGGCAGCATCTGAAATATATATCAATGGAGGGATGAATAAATTGGAGAATGCACAGAATTTTATGCAGCATTTCAAAGAATGAGGTAGAATGATAGAGTCTTACATAGAAAGATGGCCATGCCGTCTTGATAAGGGAAAAACAGTTGTAGCATCGTTCTTTTAATATATTTTTACTTATTTATTTTATTTATTTTTGACCGAGAGAGAGAGAGAGAGATACAGAGAGAACTGAACTGAGGGAGCTCCCAGTTCAGCATATGGTTCTGCACAGGCCGGGGCTGGGATACGAACCTCAGTCCCCGGTGCTGCAAAGTGAGCGCTTAACCCACTGAGCCATCCCGGCTTCCCCAACATCGTTCTTTTAAAAGGAAATATAATGTATGGATCTGTAGGTATATTGATAAAGCTATTCAATGATGTGTGTCAAACTGTTCCAAGTGGTAACTTGTGGGAAGTGGACTTGGGCCTGAAATTACAATAGGCATGTAGTATTTCTACGATTATAAAAGAGACCCCTTCCTCTGTTTAAACACATTAAAAATGGTATTTTCTCACTGTGCTGCTGTAAAGACAAATATAACCTAAGCTGTACCTATGAGAAATGCACTGATATGTTCACTTTATTCCTCCGATGACAAAGGAAGTGAACGCTGAAACATTCCCACAGCTCCTTGGTGCCATGGCTCCTGTCTGTGGTGCAGACGTCCACCTGGTCCCGACCCAGGTCCCTGGGTGCCATGTGCCCCCACCTCACCAGAAACGAGCCTGTGCTCCCAGCCTGCTCCCTACGACACGGCTGAGCACGGGCAGCTACGCTGTCGGGCACGCGGAGAAATGGCAGTGTGAGCAAACACGAGACGGAGCTGGCTGTGACGGCCTCACGGGCGGGCACGGGGTACGCTGTGAAGGCTGACCTGGCGATGCTGGTTTGACCTTCTGCCGTGACATCAGACCCACACTCCACATGAGACCCCGTCTCCCATTATGGCCTGAACTAAGGCACTGCCAAGTGTCCCAGGGGCTCTTGACATCTAATCTCTATTAATAATAATAACTGCTGGGCTTCATGTGTCCACAGCGTGCCACACCACGTGCGAAAACCATGTGAGGTCTGTCACTTATTGTGTACAAATACTTACAAGTCAGGAAGAGAAAGGCAAGTCCTCCATTTTTAAAAATGGACGTGGAAAGGCATTACACAAGAAAGAGTATAAGAAATGCAGAAACGGGCTCAACCATCCCAGCCACCCAAGAGACGGGCGGGGCGCAGGGCCGTATTCACCCGTGGCAGTGAGGCTTCATTTAACGCTGTAAAGGAGATCATTTTTAAGACATACTAATGAGATGCTCTCCTACAGCTTTTCCCCCAGCTCATCCCCTCCCTCCCACACCCATCCTGCTATCGAGTCATCTGTTTGCTTCATGGCCGATTCAGAACCTTACAAATGAATTTGCATTAATAAATAAAAGGATACACATTTGGCCCTTGACTGCCAGATTTATTTATTTTTTTTGAGCCTCTAGCCTCAAGAAAATGGTCTCCACGTTTTTATGACTGTCTCAAAATAAAGGTAAAAATGAGAGAAAGTGCTAACTTGATGGGGTTGGTAGTTTTGTAGTTTGGGAAGAGTAGGTGACATCTGATGAGGTGACATCTCAGCACAGGCCTAAGCAGGTAAGCAAGTCAGATGTTCAGAGAGAGAGCGTGCCAAGCTGAGCCACTCACAAGCACCAGGCCCTCACGTACTTCTCCACAAAGCAGCCAGGAGGCTGGACAGCCGTGACTTAAGCCAACAAGGGTAGAAGTGGTCGCAAGGTGAGCTCAGGGCCATGTCCTGGGGAACTTGACTACGTCCTGGTAATGATTTTGGACGCTCTTCGGCATGAAGTGGAAAGATGGAGGCTTGGAAGAGGAAGTGCATGACCATGTGACTAGTCCTGGCCCAAGAAAGACAAGCAGAAGTGGTGTGTGCTTCATGGCCCATCTGAGACGTTTGACAGCCACGTGCCGCATCCACACTCACTCTTTTCTGGGCATCACATGTTGAGAAGGTGGAGTCACGAGGGAGAGGGACCCAGGATTCCCTGGATTTTTTTTTTTTATGTAGATCTCCACATATTAGCCAAGAAGGAATTTATCTATTTATGCAAAATGGAAGTCTCGTTGGAATTGTTTGGATGTTGATGAAAATAAGCCTTACTCTACCATTTAAAAATACATACAAAATGCTAACAGCCTTAAACTATGTTCAGATTTTTGGTCCACTAACAGCACCCTCAGAATTGAAATTTTCTAGGGTTCTTATTAAGTTAATAAATTGCTGTTACTTACATATTTATAAGCTGTGTGTTTTTAATTGACTTCAAAGCACTAAGAGTCATTCAAAAAAGTTATTTTAAGCAAGGTCTGCATTGTATGGCAAATTGAGACAGGCTGCTCAGCAAAATGTGCTGTCAGTGTGTATTAATTAGAAACAAAATCTCTATGGTCATTGTGATTTATGAAAAAGGAGCACAGAACAATAATTTAGGTAATAAAAGTATATTCAAGAGAAAAGGATTAAAGTGAGACAAAAGCCTAGTGTCTTATGATGTCGATACCTTTCCTATCCGTTATTTTTATCAACACTTAAAAAAAAACAATAAGCTGGATGCTTCCCAACAACCTCACAATGCAAATGTTAACCAGCTTCACATCTCTCATCTCTCTGAGCTGTAGGTTCAGAGCCTCGTGAACCATGGATGGGAAGGGGAAGAAAGAGCCAAAGTGATTACACTTTGGAAACAAGATTTTCCTCTGATATAAAGAGGCTCACTTTAACCCTTTATTTTTGTGAAAAGAAAGTAAACTTCAAAGTCCACCGATGAATAGGACCTCGCATTTCGGCTACCATTTCTGGGGGTTCCTCTCGCAAGAAGGGCACCTTGTCTTGTCTCTGCCCCACGCTGCTCCCCCTGCGTAGGAGGCCGGATCCGACTCCATCAGCATCGGCACGTGTCTCAGTGGCTCTGGGGCCCGGGGGCTGGCAGAACAGCGGGGACACCGGCATGCTGGGGGGGGAGCAGGCGCTCCCAGTCACATCCCAGGAGGCCACAGGAGTCCACTCCAGTTTACCTGTGAGACCCCCCTCAACCAGGAGACTGGGCTGGGGCGCAGCTGGGAGAAGAGCCTGTGTCAGGGCCAGGCGGTCAGCCAGGGGAAACCGGGGGCTTTGCTGGAGGAGCCCAGTAGCACAGGCCCCACACCGCCTGTGGGCGTCGGGGGCCCAGGAGCCACCAGCACATGAGAGGCATCTTGATGGATCTTGGTCTCTTCAGCCCCAGGCACCCTGGAGCCGCTCCGTAGCAGAAGCCAGTCCACCGGAGCACAGAGGCACAGAGGCTGCCCACATGGGGGCTGGAGGCAGAGAGGGCGAGGTCTGAGCGCTGCTCACCTGAACCCCTTAAACCTGCCCTGTCTCCTACCGCCATGCAACGACTCTCTCGGTGATGGTTTCCTTTCAATTAAAAAAAAATCAAAATATGGTCGAGCCCAGAACAGGGCAATGTCCTCAGATTGGGGAGACTCCAATGCTGGGGTTCAGGTGAGGGGGGTGCTAGACAGATGATGTAATAAGAGGAAGAAAACTGGAAAAGGACAAGGGAAGTCAGATTAGAAGTTGAGAGCAGAGACAGCTAAGGAGAGGTCTCTTTTCTCCTCCCTTCAGCTTTCCAGAGTGTACTCTCTCTCTCACACACACACTCCAAATGTATCCTCAGTGCAAAAATACTCGAAGGATCGTTCTGACCGCTCTCCACTCACATGCACAACATTCTCCTTCTGTGACCTGCGCCTCCGTCCTTTGTCACCTTGCACATGCCCCACACCTGACTGAGAGCCCTGCTTTGAACTCCAGCAGCGCCTGGGACTGCTGGCCTCTCTCTCACCTTCTCCCTAACAGCCCAAGTCCATGCTTGGCTCAGCTCGAGTTCGTTTTGAAGTAGTTTATTCCTTCTAGAAAGCCTTAGGATACCTCAACCTTGCAGCCAATGGTGTGGCTAGGATTTTCATAAAGAATTTTTACTTCCGCCTTGTTCATTTCTTGCATTTAATTTTTTAATGTGAAAATACCCGAGAACTTCATGATTACATAATGGCCCTGGATTATTTTCGGAATCATTCTCTGGTACTAAAATTTCACCCTCGTTTACACTCACTTTATTTTGAGAAAGTATGTCTCCTTCTGACAAAATTACAAGTAAAAAAATATTTGCTAAACACTACATCCTGGTTAAAAGATAAATTCCTTCCCTACAAATAGCTGCAATCCAAATAGCACTAATTTCCATCCAGAACCAATTTCCTTAGAACAATCTCTTTTTTTTGGCTGAAACAACACACATTTATTTTCCATAGTTCTAGTGGCTGAGAAGTTCAAGATCAAGTTTCCAGCACGTCCAATGTCTGTTGGGAATCCTCTTCCTGGTATGATGATGGTTGTGTTCGCTTTGTACCCTCTCATGGCAGAATACAAAGATTCCTCAGAACAGTCTTCACTCAAGAAGAAAAGACAGGTGAGGAATTGTGACCTTGGCGAGGAAAGCTGGGTCTGGTTCCCACCTATGAAATGGGGACACGACTAGAAATGAAGCAGTCAGATTGTAGGGAGTCTTTCAAAATGACACCGTTTTCTCAGAGAAGCCCCCACCACAGGGCCCCTGCCCTTTAGCAGGGTGAACCCTCTCCCGATCAGACTCTCGGGAGTCTGGAATTAGCGTTCAGACAGCCGTCATGTCTCTGAGGGGGTCGACATGACCTGATATAAACTCGCAAGCTTTGGGAACAGCCTTCTGATGCCTTGTTCTTGGAGTGATCAAGGAAGCTGGTCGGGAGACATGAGGGAGAAACAGAAATGCTGAGAAATCAGGCAGAGAGGGGTAGAGCCGCCCGCCGCCAGAGTTCCTGCTGATATTCCACCCCCAGCGTGGTTTCCGTGAGGTCTGACTGCATCCCGACATTCAACTTCCTTAACACAGTACCACAGCCTCATTTAAAAAAAAAAAAAAGAATGAAACAACCAGAAGGATCTTAACTAAAACACAGAAGGAAAAATGCTCACAATAACTTTCTTTATGGGCACTGGTCCTTCCAGGAGGAGACTCCACCAAGGGCCCAGCTCCCGGGGGGCCTCCCTGGGCCCCTCCCATGCAGAGACTCCAATTAAAGTGAAACAAGACCTTTCCAGACACGTGATCATCAATATGCATAAAGGTGACACCAATCCCACATCCAATGCCCAATTACCCAAATGTCTTGCTCAGGTAACAGCCTTTAAATAGTCAAAGGCACTTTGGCAAATCATCTCCTGTGGAGAAATTAAAACCAACTTTGAACGCCGGTGATTCCGTGCCCTCTTAACAGCCACTCTCCGAATAATTGAAAGCATTTCCCATCCCGGAACACACCAGGTCAGCAGGGCACTGTGCTGTGGGGCGGGCCCAGCTCAAGGCCTTTGGGCTTTTGCACGTGACTGACAACTAGTTGGTCACTAAAGAGAGGCCTCAAGGCAAGACCTCTCCCAATTTGCACTTTGAACGGAGTCAGGCCAGCGGTCCCCTCTGCTCACAGCCTGGAAGCCATGTGTGTTGTCACAAGGGCAGTGGGTGAGCTCAGGCCCGTCGGGGTGCTGGCTGAGGGAGAGGGAAGCGCCCTGGAGTTGCTGAGCCTGAGGGGAGCTGGGGTGGGGCTCGTAAGGGAATTCTGTGAACACTTTCTGGGGATGCGGAGGAGCCAGCGGTGCAGCGGACCAGCGGGGTTAGCACAGCACGGGTGTGAGCACCCCGAATATTCTTCACCTGGTCTGCTGTATGCGTCCGAGTGCGTCTAGTCAGCAGTGCGCTTGTTCTTGGTCTAGAGAGCACTGTCGTACTCACTCTGCAGCCAAAGGGCTGGGCAAATTGAAGTTCTCATTCTGATGCAAATCGACTTGCTCTGCTGTATTTCTAGCTGACTTTGCTCTGGGTTCTTGTTACCAAGGGAAACACAGTTCAGTGCAGACCCCGCCCCTCCCAACCACTGACACAAAACCCAGTCTCAGGTGGAGCCTGGTCAAGCCCAGGGCACAGGGTGTGAGATCCCACTTGGGGGTGCAGTACTGTCAGTTCAACGGGCAGATGCAGGAAGCTGCCTGGAACAGCAACAGAGCTGTCACCGGCCATGTGCAAGGCACCTGGATCCCGAGGGCTGCTTACCAGAGTCCCTTACCAAGTTGGTGTGTGACTTCCTAGTTCACAGGAGCCGCGTGGCCCGCTCAGGTGCTGGCTCCGCTCAGCATCTCAGTGGCTTCAGAGGACAGAACTGGTCTGGAGTCCTGTCACATCCGATCGTCTGTCCGCGAGGTCCCCCACCGCCCAGGCAGGCTTTTGAGCGTGCGAGTGTGAGCGCAGGGAAGAAGGAAGCGGGAGCTGCTCTTGGTGGCGGTCCCGGACACGGTGTGACTTCAGACTCCAGTTCTTAGACAGGGCAGCGCTGTGGGCCATGTTTACAGCCGTGCCAACTGTGCTTTAATGAGTCCATGGATGTTGACAGCAGAGGCCGCTTAGAATTCAGTAATGGGGTCACCGTGGTTTCCCAGGGACACAGCGCTGGCTGCGGGGCCTGAACTGTTGGAAGAGAGGTAGCTGGTGGACCTGGTGCACAGCCACTGGAAAATGACAGTGGTCCTGAAGCAGGGCCTGGATCCCAAGGGTCCCACATGGATGAGGCACCCGAAGCCGGAGTGAGGCTCAGCCAGCTGCAGCCAGGTGATCCGGGCTCCCAGGCCATCCGGGCTCCCAGCACCAGTCCTTCCTGCTCCGCTCACAGCCTTCGCGTGCTCGCATCCCTCCCTCCTCTCGCTCACTTAATTTTCTCTAAGTCAGTTCCATGTCTTACTGAAATAACTTCATGTCCACTGAAGTTTTCTATCGCAGCCGCCGAGGGAAACCAGCATCTCTCGTCATCAATAGACAGCAACAGTTAAAATAAAGACAATGAGAACAGGCGCTGCTGCTCGATGCTAGCGACACGCTGCCTCCTGGGCAGGGGTCTGATCCTGCCACTTGCTGTCTCCTTGATAAAAAAATAAAATAAAAATAAAGGGAGGCTGGGAAGTGTTCCGGCACTGAACCAGATCTTTTTCTCCTATAATCAGAAACATTAAATGAGAATAGGAAAGAGAGTAACTTTCTGAATGTGATTCAGTTTTACGTTATGCTACAATCGCCAGTAACACAGCCACGTGAACCCCGTTACAGAAGCCGGGTCACCCATCCAGGAGGCGGCCCCTCCCCTATAGAATGAAGCCGGCCGGGCAGTGGGAGCCATCAGTCATGATCTGCAGGGCTGATGCGCATTAAGGGAAATTACCATTACAACTAATCTCTTCCAACTACCATGAAAAAGCATGTCCTCTGCTCCTCGGTGTAGATGCCACCCGGAAATGCCAGGATACACTGAACCTCAAGTCCCGTGGGGAAGGGGCCCATGGAACCCCTCCCCACCTTTCTGTTGCTGAAGGGGGGTTCAAAGCCAGAACCCTCAGAGGTCCTGCAGAAAGCACGTCGGAGTCAATGAGGACCCCCATCCTGCTGACAATCCCCTGGGGGCTGGGGACAGAGGTGGCCATGGAAGCTACTCTCAGGGGGTCCTCAGAGCATTTGCGGCCGACAGGCCCGGACCATCTGTGCCCTGTGCTCGTCCTTGGAGCCCAGCGTCTTCACGTGGAGCCCCGGGGACGTCACACTTCCTTCAGATCCAGCAGAGCCCACAGGACCGACCCAGGAGGGCGTGGCCATCAGCTGACCTGGCCAGAGCGTGGGAAATCCGTGGTCCTTTGGAGTGACCCGTGTGACATGGTTCATTCACAGGTTCATTTCATTAAACCCCTCCCATGTGCCAGGTGCTATTCTATGTGCTAAAGATACAAAAGAAAAGGCAAACTCTCTAGTATGGAGTTCATCCTATGGTAGGGGCAGACAGAGCGTGAGTACAGGCGTGATATGTCCGGGGACAATAAAGGCCATGAGGAAGAGGCTACAACGTGATGGTGGGCAGGGGCCACTTTAGACAGGAGCCCAGGGACCTTCAGACAGATGGGCACTTGCAGAAAGGCCTGACTACATAGAGAGCTCAAGCCCACTTGTCTGTTGGGGAGGAAAACTCTGCCCAACCGCAGAACCAACACTGGCAAGGGCTTGTGCAGAGAGCCCGATGGGCAAGTCAGAGGGGCTGGAGGGGAGAGAGTGGGGCAGGTGGCAGGAGCAGTAGGGGGAGTGGGGGCTAGAGGACCAGAGGGTCAGAGTGCTGACATTGACCCTGAAGGAGATGCTTAGCCACTGACTAGGTGGGAGCACAAGAGTTGGCATCAGGTAAGAGGTCGTGGAAGCATCACCCTGGCCAGTGGGCAGAGAGCGTGGGCGAGAGGGGGCCAGCAGAGGCTGGAGACTGCTGGGTGTTAGGGCGCCACTGGAAAACAGCCCAGACAGAAAGGAGGCATCCGGGTACAGGGTGGGAGCGGCTGAGGTGGCAGGACAGGTTGGAGTTTGAAGACACCGTTGACAGGACTTACAGAGGGACCAGAAAGGGAATATAGAGAAGACAGGAGTCAAGGATGAGGCCAAGATTTCTAGCCTGAGTGAGGAGGAAATGGAGCTGCTATTTACGGAGACAGAGCCACTGGAGTGGGGGACAGCCATGGCTTGAGTTTGGGGGAAGTGAAATTTGAGACCCTTCCACATAAAAGGATTTACAACACCTGGTCCAGAAAAGACACTCAAAAAAATCACAGCTCCTTTTACAGGCAGGTTCTTTGATTGGTGGTGACAGATTGCCACCAATCACCACAGATTAACTGGGCCATATTCAGAATGGCAGAAGGGAGCCCTGACTGAACCCCAGAACAGCTCAGTCAAGACAGGTGCACCTCCCCTGCCACGTGACACTACAAACAAGGCTCTGATTAACTTTGCCGAAGATACTTCCAATTTCAACTGAGTTCTATTGGAAGCTCAGCTTGTCAGAGGAGAGGTGCCCAACCACTGCTGACCTTTTCAAACAAAGTTAATTGCCTGGGTTTTAAGGTTATGGAGCTGGAATTTAGCCACATATTGATCCAGGGGGTAAGCGTCCCTCCTCTCTTCTGATTCCCTCTTGAGGAGAAAGGGGAATGTGCCTTGATACCACCCATCTTCTCCGGGAGGAACATAAATATTCAGGAACTTCCTGTTTCCCAATGAGCTTGGCCAGTTATGCAGTGTAACTTCCCCACTGAAGAACAAGCCTCATGCTTCATTTCCATTCTGTCCATAAACACTCACTGAGCTCTTCTGGCAGCCGGGCAACATGCTGGCATGGTGGGCACCACAACAAGCGTTTCGGGGGTGCAGGGAGACAGGTATGAACCAGCTGACCACAGATCCGGGGGCACTTACCACACTGATATGGGGTGAGAACTCTTGCTGGAACAAGGGGGGCTGTGGGAGTGAAGCCCCCACAGATACGGGGGAAGTGGGAGCTTTGTGAGGGGTCTGACCATCTGTCCATCTTATTATTGTCACCTCAGGCTGGGAATTCTGACCCCTGCTGATAATAAAGGCTCTGCCCTCCCTGGACAGTCCCATATTGCCAGTCCTCATCTTAGGTACCTGGTGAGAGGAAAAGGCGAGATGAGGACTTGATCAAGTCACTCAGGCCAGGCTTCCAGGAAGACACGGGAAGGCCAGTATCCTGAGAATGGCCCTGGGCCAGTGGGGAGCAGGGAGAAGCAGAGCCCGGGCCCCAGGGTAGTGTGCGTGAAGGGCAGGGGGCCTAAGGGACCCGGAGAACATGTTCCAGAAAAAGGAACAGCTACTCAGCTGCTGCTGACCCACTTTCAAGAGAAGCCTCCAGATTTTTAGGTAAAATATACCATTTTTAAAACTTATTGACAACCAGTGTATTAAATATTAGAACACAATCACACTACCACATGGCATATTCAGGATTCAAATCTAAGCCTGTGCCTAATCATCCACCATCACCACCATCACCATCACCACCATCACCACCACCATCACCACCATCACCATCACCACCATCACCACCATCACCATCACCACCACCACCACCATCACCACCATCACCATCATCACCACCATCATCACCACCATCACCATCACCACCATCATCATCACCACCACCATCACCACCATCACCATCACCATCATCACCGTCATCACCACCATCATCACCATCATCACCATCACCACCATCATCATCACCATCACCATCATCACCATCACCACCATCATCATCACCATCACCACCACCATCATCACCATCATCATCACCATCATCATCAAAGGTAAACAGGTACCATGTGCCACGTATGATGATAAATGCTCACATGAGATCATTAAGTCAATGATTTGGACAATATCATCCTTCTATAAAATAGGCAGTATTACTCTGTACTTTACAAATAAAGAAAATGAAGTTTAGGGAGGTCAAATCCATGACCAAGTGCCACATAAAAGATTATCCACAAACTATAAAATAATAATACCCAAGCTTGGGAAAGCCAGGATGGCTCAGCGGGTTAAGCGCTCAATTTGCAGAGTCGGGGACCGAGGATCGAATCCCGGCCCCAGCCCATGCGGAACCATATGCTGGACTGGGGAGTGCCCCCAGTTCAGTTCTCTCTCTGTCTCTGTCTCTGTATCTCTCTCTCTCTCTCTCTCTCTGTCAAAAACAATTTTAAAAAAAATTTTAATAAATAAAATAAATAAATAATATAAATAAATAAATAAAATAATACCCAAGCTTAACATTCAGAGTTAGCATTATCAGAACAAAGATAATTTACCATTGGATTTGGCTTTAATTCAGTCTCAGGGTTACTGCAGTTTACCTTAATAGTTTACCATTTCTGCTCTGTAGTTCAAACTGCCATAGTTCTCTTCTATTATTATTATTATGAGTCAGACTGAGTCAAGAGAATGTTGGAACATTTGTACAACAGAGAAATATCCTTACTTTCCAATGGCAAGGAAGGAAATGCAAGACTTCCCTTAATGCCTGCCATCCTGACTATATGAACAAAATGTCAATGGAAACACAAATCATTATGAGATCTATAAATACAAAAGTACGCTTACAACGTCAGATGTTTCAACTATGTCCCATGTCAAACCCTGAGCTGGCAGATGGAGCTAATAGGTGCTCTTTGCCCATTCCCTCCATTAATTTCAGAAAATCATTATGTCTATAAATAAAAACTCATTTCTATTACAGAGCCACGACATCTTTAAGTAGAAGAAGACCTTGGAGGTTGTGCAGTCTAACCCAGGCTCAGAGAGGTCAGTGGCCTTCCCATCATCGAGTAGACACCATAGACTCCAGCAAGGGAACTGGATTCCGAAAGGGATGCTCTGTAGGCGCCTCCTGAGGGAGGAGTTTCTTCCTGCTTGGTCCTCCGACCAGGTCCTGCCCCAGCTCCAGCATGTCCTCATGCACCACTGTGACTGCAAGTCTGAACTAAAAAGGTTTTGTCAGCTTACTCCCTCCCCCTCTTATTCAGAAGCTCGATTATGGGTAGGAAAGGAGAAAGTCCAGCAGGGGTTGTGGAAGGTTTGGGTATCACTTGAACTTACATAATTGATGATCCTAATGTTTTAAACTACATTTTACTGATTTACACTAAAGAAGCAGAAAACAGCTAAATAAACCAAAAAGATGGATGGATGGACGGACGGATGGATGGATGGATGGATGGATGGATGGATGGATTAACCAGAGGCCCACAAGATCCTGGCTGACACTCTGTTTCCCTGCCTATCCCTCCCCAAAAAAATAGCAGTACAACAAAACATATAAATAATAGGAACCCAAATCTTTACCCATTCTCACAAATCTTCATAAAGCATAGGAGATTATTCATATACATCAAACATCTTTAAAAACATTTATAACCCATTTTTGCCACTCAACATCCTCCACATAAAAATAACTTTTTCTCAAACTCACTTCTGAAATCCTTCCTAGAAACTTCTATTTCTTCTCCCTCTTCTTTGTCTAATTTTATTTGTTTATTTGTTTAACTTTTTGTTTTGTTTTCCCTTCTGAGGAGGCAGACTCCGCTTTAATAAAGGAAAGCCCGGGCCTGATGCCCAAGCAAAACTTACTTCCTTTTACAAGGCAAAGGAAAGACTGAAACAATTACAAGCTAATCTCTTTCATCCCATTCAGACACAAATGCACATGTATTTTCAGGACGTATTTATGTATGTAGATTCAAAAACATGTTACTGTCTTTTGATCACAGTCAGGGCCTGTGGCAAAGTTGTCTCTACTCAATATCATGCCAAGAGCTGGCGCATAAGTGCACGGCAGCTGAAAACCATTGCTGACAGTTTTGAAGAGTAAGTCACCTCAATCCAGTGGGAAATGTCAGATCAGCCTCAGAGAGGCCAGGTGGGGATTTTAAAAAACTGTAGCGTGGGCCACTTAGTGGACAGTGACGAAGCCCTCGCTGAATTCCATAGTCTAAGAAAAGAATAAAGCTGAACTCTTCCAAATCACTAAAGGAGTGCTGTTGATTTTTAAAAAACAATAGTGGGTTGGTGGGTGTTTAATAACGGGGGTGGGGGGAAAGGTTCAATTTTTCATTATTAAAGGCGATCTTTACTTCCTTTAATTAAAATGTGCATAAAACACCCTGTTCTCCAGCTTCGCTAATGAGACTAACCAGCGGCATATGGCTCCAAGTCAGCACACCCAATAAGCGATTATTCCGAGCTAATTTCTGCAGGTGGAGTTTCATGGATCGGGACCTGTTTACCTCACATTCGGGTCCTAAACACACGAGGCGGGGAGGCCTGTTTGGAGGAGCTGAGGAAAGAAAAAGAGACTAAATGATTCCTCTTGTTCAGTCCAAGCCCAGATACGTCAAATAGGAAAACAACAATCCCCACAAACTCCTCCAAACTGGCTTTTTCTTTGCTCCCCAGGGCTGTCACCTTCGTTCCATCATCCAAGGGCCCACAAAGCCAGTGTTGCCTCAGCCTCATCCCCATTATCACAAGACTTAATCTGGGGAAAATGCAAACTGCTTTTTGATGAGCCCCACCCCACCCCCGCACGTTAAAAATGGCTTTATGTTCAAACTGACCTAAAAGAAATCATTTTAAAAGCTTGTCACTGCACACTGCAAATGCCTCCTAGGATGCCCTGGTGTGTGTATTTCTCCTTTATTAAAACAGCAACCAAAAATAAATAAACAAAATAAAACAAAGGGGGAGACCCGTGGGGCCCGAGCAGCGCGATGATTGGGCAACTGCCTCTGCTGTGGTGGAAGATTCGAATCCAGGGACGCACCATTTTCATCATCGTCAGGCAACTCTTTGTAACTGATTTCAGCCGCGGCCCCAAACACACGGCGCCTGCTCTTTTGTTACCCACAGTTGATAAATGTGCATCCATTTTTCATTTCGAAGCGTTATTTCCTTTTGCAATTTGCCAAGTGCCTTTTCATGCCCCATTTGAAGACTGTCCCACCAACAAAGCTCCTTCAGGGAAGACAAGTTAATTATCTGACTGCCACCCTGATTGTTGTCGGCTGGAAATACAATTCTTTCCCAGCCCCGATGGTGAAGCACCAAGACGGATGTTTGATAACACTAAGTTTCTACAGGACTAGTTGTGGACAAGTAAGAGAACAGTGGCTCAGAAACCACACTCGGAACCAAGCAGACCAGGCTTCAAACCCTGCACTTCCTATGGGCAAGTTATTTCTATGAACCTCAGTTTTCCCATCTGTACAATGGAGATAGAATTACAGTTCCTACATTGTAAGGCTATGATAAAGATTAGATAGTATAATCTCATGTGTCCTTACTTAGCTCTTGGCACATAGTAAGCACTGAACAACTGTTTCTGTTCTGATAAACCGAAGACCTGCCCCACTCCCTTCCATTTACCTTTAGAAGCTGTGCCGGGCTGTCTCAGGATACGTCCCCAGATATTATTGTTCTTTTCTGGGTGTGGCTCCATGACATATTGCTGCGCTTTGGGATACTTTTCTAAAGGCAAATTAGTATTCTCGGTACTTTCTGTGTTTTTCTTAAGCACATAATTGTAGTTTGTTCACTAACCACTCACTTCTACAAGTACATACTTTTTAGTCATCAAATTACTATGCATTCAAATAGAAGGGATCTGAGACAAGGCCATGGCCCTTAGTTAAAATGAGTTTACTCTAAAACCAAAGCGAAAAGGGGGGCAGAAAAGTCCCCTCGGTTTAGTATTTAAACATTCAAGCTATGGGATGCATATTCTAATCTGAGTTTCAGAAGAGGCAAGTACACGAGTCAAATATGTATTAATTATGGCTTATTTATTTAGTGTCACTGATGCATACCAAGCCATGCAGAAGGTAGATTGAAGGGGGAAAATGAGGTCCCTGTTTAAGAGAGCGAACTGCCTCAGAATTCGTTACCTATGCACCTAAGTATTTTCCATAGACATCAGTGACTGGTGATGATAGGAAAACAGAGTTAAATCCATGGCAGAGGTGGGGCAGGTACCTGGTTAATTTGTTAACCAGCTAGGCAAGAAACAAAATGGAGTAAATAAAATAATGTTAAAATTAGGAAGATTTGGGGAAGCCGGGATGGCTCAGTGGGTTAAGTGCTCGCT
>PVKE010001325.1:0-50061 GCA_004027555.1 Craseonycteris thonglongyai
CTCTGAGTCAACTCATCTCTTTGTTTGACATGCAGGGATCCTTCTCTCTCGCGCATCCACATGAAACAACGCTCCTTTCCGCCATGTGGCTGCCGACATGGTTGTATTTTTTCATTTTTATTTTTTGATGAATATTTTGGAAAAACCCGCGAAGCACTGAAGCCGCAAAACATGAAGCGCGAAGTGGCGAGGGAACACTATACCCTCTTCCTGAGCTCTCCCTTCCATGCCCTCTCATATCCTCAGTATCCCAGGAATCATGACCTAGCCACATTTCCATATAGCACCATAAATACTTAACCACTGATTAGATGAACATTTTATCAAAGTATGAGCCAAATATAGAGAAGTACACAAAGTTTATCTGTGGGCAAAACCTTACATATACTTGATATAATTTACCATTATGTAAACCAGTAAAATATGAGAATTAAGGAATTGTTTCTATAAAAGTAAGATTGAATGTTTTGGAAAAGCTGTCATGTTAAGTGGAAACAGACAATTATAAAAGTTTTGCAGGGGAAAGTCATAAAAATCTGAGATCTGAGTGATAAAAATCTGAGGTTGAATTCCAATCAGAAGTTTCAAAGAAGAGGCCTTACTTAGCTCTTCAATTTAAAAAAGTAGTAATGAAAGTTCTGCCTTCCTGAGAATCTGTCTTCAGTGGGTTTTCTTCCTCCATTCTAGAACAAACTCATTTTGTTTCACCTCTCCCGTAGTTTCTATTAGACTTTTATTAATGTCTCACTTTTTATTATCTGCCTCTAATACCTCTATTTCATTTCTTCCATCTCTCCTTACTTTCTTCTGATTGGTTCAAAATCTTACCACTTCTAGTTAAATTAACCAATTTACTTCCTCCTGATCAAATTTTGATATTACTCTGATGCTCTGATATTCTTCCTTAGGGCCGGTATACTTTGACCCAAATATTCATGTGTCTTCTCTAATATTCCTTTTCTTGGCTCTCAGCCTCACCTAATCCCTTAATTCAAAGCTCTTTCCTTAAGAGGAATTCAATTGATGTGATTCTAACCACCATTTATTTACACAGTACTTAAATATCACTCAGCTACATCTGCATTTTAAGATCCCTCATCCCACAAAGTTTCTCTCTTTTGGAATTTTCCTATTTGCTTCTATAGTCATTCTAGCACAGTAATCACACTTCCCCATATAGCAGGCAAGTTATAAAAAAGGAGATGACAACCTAAGAAAGTCATGATGGGAAAGAAACTCTTAATTCTTGTGACACAAAAATTGTTTACCAACTGCTTACTGATCCAGGCACTAAACTAAGTACTTTATATTCATGATCTCATTTAATACTCACACAACCTAAACAGTAGGCACTATTTATTATCCCTGTTTATAGGCAAGGAAAGCATAGTCTACAGAGGTTACAACTTACTCTACTGAGTGGCAGAGCTGGGTCTTGAAGCCAGGCACATCACAATGAAATCCATGCCCTCACCAACTCTGCTATAAGATTACTTCCTTAAAAACAATGCCAACTAGGAAGCTCTTGGGAGCATCTCTGGTTTCCCAAATTTAAGTAAATCTTACCTGGAAGCAAACTAAACCACAGAGGGCAAGAACGCGTCCTTTCATGTTGCGGTTGAGCCAGCCCTTTCTCCAAAAGTAGGCAGCAGGCAGGATGTACGCGAGGCCTACAAGGCGACCCCACATTCGGTGTGAGTACTCCATGTACCAGATAAACTTGAATTCTGCCAATGTCATATCATGATTTAAGCTGGGTGAAAGGAAAGTCAAAAAACAAGAGAAAACATCTCTCTCATTTTTATTTCCCAATGGAATGCAGGAACATCCTGTCTTAAAGCTTAATACATCTGCCCCTTTCCTCATTAGTGACCTCAGGGTCGCGTTGGAATTGAAGGTTTAGAGTAGGGAGCTCACTAAACATAACAGACAAATATCAGGAAACAATGGAAACTAACCATTCTGAAATGTTTAAATAAGCAAAAGATTGAGTGGGCCTCATGAGATGTTTACTTGAATTTCTATAATACTTACATTTTAAATTCTGGAAATTGCTGGTATTTTTGGAATTCTCCCTCCCATTCCTCCTGGCTTGTAGGTGGCTTCATCTCCTTTATTAAATGCCAATCTACCATTGAGAGGCCAGACTCTGTCAACCTTAGGATAGAAAAGAAACTTGAGTGTGAGTGTGTCTGTGTATATCTGCATATGTGTATGTGATACTGGATTACTCACACATTGTTTACAGCAACAACTGGATCTGAACTTAACCCTTCTAAAAGTAAATACATCAATCATTTCATGGTTTCCTTTCTGACACCTTCTTTTCTTACTGCTTAGAATTTTGACAGAAACAGCAAAATCAACCCTTAGACCAAAAAAAATTGCCCTAAATGCATAACCAACACAATTTACACAGGGAAAAGAGATTTGATATAGGTATAAGACAGTTTAGGTCCCTGAGTGAATTTAAAGACAATGAAACTCACATTTGTCAGTTTCCCATAACAACCTATATAGCACATAAAGTAACTTGAAGTAAGGGCACAGGGAATGCGGAGAGAATTTGAGAACACATACTTTTTTAAACCCACAAAGTATTTTTAACAAAAGGAGCTAGGATTCCTAACACAAAAAGCTGATTTCAGGCCTGAGGCAGGAAGTGTGTAAGAGTCTGGAACATCTTTTCATCCAAAAGCAAGGAATCACAGGTTACTAGGGTCCTGTGAAATTGACTCCGGAGCCAAATTGAGAAGTTCCCACTGACTGAAGATGGGACAATCTGAACAAATCATCATCACTGCAATGGACTGAAACATATCAAGTATGTTTAAACCTATGAGCTCATAATGATACTTAAGAAATGCAAACACTTTGATTACTTTTGAAGGATACTTAGGAACCAATTTATTATTTTGAAAATTGGTAAAGGGAAAGAATCAAGTATTTATCCTGCCTTTCCTATATACCGGTATATTGTACCTTAGGATAACCAAATTATTGATGAGGAAAGTTTCTCTTTAGAGTTAAGAAAATATTCTAATTTTGCAACTTTAATGAAATCATGGATTTAGGTAATGAACATCAATGGTGGTTGATAGCTCTAATAGACACCAGATATTTATGAATGTTGTAATCACCTACGAAGTATTTTGCCTTCTGCCCCAACCTAAATCTATCTGATCAAGCCATAACCAGATGACAGGAAATATAGGGGAAAATGGGACATGTTAAATACCATAAGTATGCAATCAGCAAAATCCAGATTGTGGGAAACTCCAACGGACAAATGATTTGGCTTTCTTCAACAAAACTGCAAAGTGGGGGAGGGAGAATAGAATCTAAATCTGTAATATTTTATAGGTTTAAAGAGACCTGAGGCATATAAACTAATTGTAATGTATGGAACTTACTTTGGTTTAATTTAAACAAACTGTACAAAAAGTTGTGAGACAAATTTAAACTCTGATTCTAGGGGGAAATATATACAAGCAACGCATAGCTAACAGTTAAGACCTAAACCAGTCTCTGTGAAGGGCTTCTACTAAAACAATCCTAAATTGTTCTATGGCGGGGCAAGCCATCTGTCATATTTCATCTTTAGGCCTGTTTCTGCATATGTAACATGAGGGAGTTAGACTACATGATTCCTATGGTCCCTTCTCCCTCGGTCATTCTGTGCCTCTACTGATGACCCAAACTGCTGAATTACAATGAGCAAATTACTCACCTAGTTACTCCACCAAGAATAACAGCTCCAGCCACTGTTCCACTGCAGACCAGGAGCCATCGGCCCACTACCCGCTCAGCAGCCTTTGAGGGCAGGGACACAGTACCCCTTCCAGACTGTAAAGCTACTTCAGAGATGGTGCTGTATTGCCCTGGCCTCAAGGTGCTCCTGATCCTACAGCTGCAACCACACTAAGGATTAAGACAGATAAATTACAACTGAAGAATGAAGGAAAGACCTCACTCCAGTTACCCACACTCAGTCCCACTCTGGAGTCCAGTACCCTGCATGGCCACATCTCCAATACTGCCTTGGTAAATAATCTCTTAATTGGATTACTGCATCCACCTTCCACTTAGGGTAGTTTTCTCAGCCTCACTCCAATCTATCCCCATACTACATGAACCTTCTGTTCTCTAGCATAACTCTATACCTAGTTATGGATTATTTTAATTGTTCTGTGGGTCTTTAAACATATTTCTCTCTGACCGGGACACTACTTGTCCCGACTGATAGTACAGGCATACCTTGTTTTATTGCGTTTCAATTACTGCACTTTGCAGATATTGCAAGAGAACAAGAATTAGAAATAGGGCCTGAAGATGTGAGTGAACTGCTGCCATCTCATGATAAAACTTTAACACATGAAGAGTTGCTTCTTATGGATGAGCAAATAAGGTGGTTTCTTGAGGTGGAATCTACTCCAGGTGAAGATACTGTAGACTGTTGAAATGACAACGTAAGATTTAGAATATTATGTAAACTTAGTTGATTAAAACAGTGGCAGGCTTTATGAGTACCTACGACTCCAATTTTGAAAGAACTTCTACTGTGGGTAAAATGCTATTCAAACAGCATCACATGCTTCAGAGAAATAATTCTCATGAAAGGAAGTCAATCAATGTGGTAAACTTCATTGTTGTCTTATTTTAAGAAATTGCCTCAGCCACCCCAACCTTCAGTAACCACCACCCTGATCAGGTAGCAGCTATCAATGAATATTGAGGCAAGACCCTCCACCAGCAAGACTGACTCATTGAAGGCTCAGATGATGGTCACCATTCTTTAGCAATAAAGTATTTTAAAATTGTTTGTACATTGTTTTTTTAGACGTGATTTCACACTTAATAGACTACAGTATAACATAAGTATAACTTTTAGATGCACTGGGAAACCAAAAAATTCCTGTGACTAGTTTTATTGTGGTGGTCTGGAACCAAATTTGCAATAGCTCCAAGGTATGCCTGTAGTAACTACTGCAGATCACAGCTTAGATGTTACCTCCGCTGGGAAGTGTTACTGGACCATTGTAGGTCTGCAACAGGTCACTCTCAACACATTTTCCTTCCTCTGTCAATCCTTAACACACCCAGGTGACTCTCTATGTCCCACTAAACTATGAGCTAAGGGGCATTTGTCAGTTTGGGTCTTTCCCTCCTGTTTGTTTCAAACACAATTCCCTTACATAGCAAGACCTTAATAAAGATATGACAAATTAATTATAAATGAATAAACTCTGGCTTCCTCTAGGGCAGTAGCTTTTAGGTATTTAGCTTTCACTTACCAGTTCCTAACATGACAATCACGCAATACAGTAATTATGAATACCAGTTGAGTGGACACAGGCCCTCATTTGACTATCCCAGAGTCCAAAGACCTGTATTTGGTTTCCCGGTTCTAATTAAGTAACTTTAGACAACTTAAGCCTCACATTTCCCCCTTTGTAGAAAAGGGGTTATAATCACTAATCTGAGTACCTGGGGGCTTTTAGCAAAAATCAAATATTTGGGTAAAGTTTACTGAGCTTTTACAATGTGCTAAATGCTTGATGTATATTAATGTAATCCAGCAATCTTAAAAACTAAGTATTGTTGTTATCCCCACTTTTTATAGATGGGGAAGTTGAGACATGGAAAGGTTACTTAATTTGGCTAATATCACACAGCTAGTTAAGTGGCAGGTCCGGTTCAGAACTCAGGGGCTCTGGATACAAGTAAACTCTAAGAAGCTACTACAGAAAGAGCTCCAGGCGTTCTCCCCATGCACGCTTCCGCGACTCGAGTCCGATGCGGTACCTGTGTTCTAGGCGCCACCCTAGGAACTAGGAATGGGAGACACGGGCTCCCCATTAAGGCCTTCAAGGGCGGAAAGAGTAATCGCTGCATACTGAGTGCAGTAAACGGCCGTCGCCTCCACACTTGAGCGCTCTACAACTTCCTCTCTCTGCTGCCGAAGAGAAAAGCACTTCCGGGTTATGCAACGTGAGCCCCGCCTCCTCCGACAGTGATTGCGCCTGCGCTAGCGACTTGGCTTTTGCAAGGGCTGCCGGGGCGTGGGCGTCGGCAACGCGCTTTGATGGTGCCTCGTGCCGCTCAGCACTGAGTGGAAACCGAAGACGCGCGAGAGGGAACGCGTGGAGCATGAAGAGGCAGGCGGCCTCCTTGGAGCGCAAACAGGCGCGGACACCATCTGGGAAGGCCGGTGCGGAAGGGGCGGGGAGGGGCTGGTCAGCCGACCCCACTCCCTGCGGGGGGCCGGCGGGAGCTCTGCCTGGTGGATTCACTGTGATTCTGGCTTTAAAAATGTGGAACCGAGGGGGCCGGAGAAGGGGCTTGTAGTGAGAGTGGCCGGGCTCTGGAACCAGACGTGTGGGTTTGAATCCCCGCCCCGCCACGTTTCTTCGTGCGATATGTGTTCAAATTGGTTAAACTTCCCTCAGCCTCACGTTTGTCGTAGTCACACGAGGAACCGAGTACCTACCTCAAGGCATCGCTGTAATAGTTAAATGTCGAGTCCTGAGCACAGTGCTTAACCTGTGGTGACCGCTCAGTAACCTGTAGCAGCGACAGCGGTGTTGGGAATTGTCCCCCCAAACACAAAACTACCTAGTGGTAGAGCTCGTGGCTGCCACAGTCCCGAGTTCATCCTCTCACACCAGGATAGGGTGGGTGGTACATGGCAGGTGTTAGGGAATCTGGCAGATCCCTCGTCCGTGAACTCTTGGTTCCTCCAAACCAGCGGTCCTCAAACTTTTTGGTCTCAGGACCCCTTCACCCTCCTAAAGATGATTGAGAACGTCAAAGACCTTTTATTTATATAGGTTAAATCTATTGACCGTATTAAAAGTTAAAACAAAATTGAAAAATACCAACTAGAAAATAACCATAATAAATCTATTACATGTTAACGCAAATAACATTTTTTATGAAAAAGAACTGTTTTCCTAAACAAAATAGAATAGTGCCAATGTTTTGTATTTTTGCAGATCTCTTTAATATCAGGCTTAATGGAATTCTCATACCTGTATTCTCACACTTGCTTTTGCATTCAATGTGACATGTCAGGTAGCCTCCCAAAACTGAACTTATGAGAGAATGAGAATGAAAAAGGCAAAATAAAGTCTTAATATTATTATGAAAATAGTTTTCACTGCACAGACTGAAAGGATCCTAGAGGTCCCCACACTTTGAGAACTGCTGTTCCAAATGTCTTCTCTGATCCCTACAAATAACTTAGCTTCTCTGTTATAGCCTTTAGTGTGCATCCTCGCCCTTTCCTAGCTAAGCTCTTCTCTTGCATGAAGCAAATAGTAGGTACCCCTGTAGCAATGTTCAGTTACATTGACCTGACACCTGGTATGGGTGGCTCTCAGGAAACTCATGGAATTAATGCAGTGTTACTGGTTAAGAGCATAGAATGGCACATAACTTTTTCACAGTTTGAGACTGATAGTCTTCTTTTAAATCAGTGAGGCAGTTGCAGTTTGATGTTAGATGATTTTTGTTTTTCAAGTTAAAAAGTGCTTGTTAGAAAAATGATGAAAGCAATATTGGGTAGGAAAAAAAGCAATGTAGAAAAGTAAAAAGCGTAAAAGTCATTCGAAATTCCAGCACCTGATTGTAATCATTATCAGTATGTGTTGAACATTCTTTCAGGCATTGCATGAAATATGTGTCCAGTATTCATAATTTAAAAAAATAATAATATGCTGAACTGACAGAAAAAACTCAAAACTGTTTTTATCATACTTTTGAGTAAATTCGTTTTATGAATTTGGATTTATTCAGCCTTTAGTAAATCTTTACCTCACTGTTGTGTACCTGGTCAACACTGTGCTTGCTGTCAGTGGCTTCTCACATAAAGACCTTAGGAACTTTAGCTCAAGTAAGGGTTGATCAGACATGTATCTACATAAAAAGTAGAAAATAGTGTTTTGAAGAGCTACAGTTAGTGTTTTGAAGAGGGACATCTAACTTACAGAGTTATGTGAGTTCAAAAAAATGATATACGGTCCTACTTTGGGAGAGGAAGTATGGAACTGTGGTTTCATGTGAGTCTTGGAAGGACTTTGTGGATTGAAGAGATCGTGTAAGCAAGTACAGCAATGGGGATTAGGGGGAGCTGGAGGCATATAGAGAAAATAATGTGTAGTTAATCATGAAACTAATACTTTTACACTTAGTGGGTAGTATCTACTTTACATGAATTATCTCTTTATCCTTGTTACTCTGATGTAGGTACTAAAACCTGGCATTTAGTGTATATTTTTCTCAGTATAATTTCTTACACATATGTGTATTATTTCACAGTCCAGAGCCTTCCATCTAATAATTAATGTGTTATTTTATTGCATTCATGGGCCCCAGGGTACTAATCTACTTCCCTATTATTAGACATTTGAATTTGGCAGCAAAATGTGAAGTGTTTGTGGTAGATTGGTCTGGATGAAATTGCGTTGTTTTTCATTTATTTAGGAGCAGCAAATGGATTTCTCATGGAAGTGTGTGTGGATTCAGTGGAATCAGCTATTAATGCAGAAAGAGGAGGTAAGAGAAATTGAGAATGAACAACGGTTGACAATCCATTTAAGAGTGTGAAAATGTTGGAAAGCCGGGATGGCTCAGTGGGTTAAGCGCTCGCTTTGAAGGACCGAGGATCGAATCCCGGCTCCGGCCCAGGAAGACCCACATGCTGAACTGGAATGTGCTTCCGGAATGCGGTGAGGCCTCCAGTTCAGTTCAGAAAAGAAAGAAAAGTGTGAAAATGAATCCCATGAACTGACCTTGGGAGCCTTTGTGATCAGAAATGATTCTAGTAATCCTTTTAAAAACAACCAACTAGAAAACCTACCGGTACTGGAAAATTATTATCTAGTCTTATTCCCCTAAGTAAGTCATATTTTGAGTCAAGTGTCCACAATAGTGCTTATGCATCAACTTTATTTTTTTATTGAACTTAGGAAAGATTTAATTTATTCAAACCATTAATTTAAAGATGATTGGAGAGATTTGTTGGTATTTGCATCATTAAGACTTCTATCATTATCTTTTTATTTTTTAACATTATTTTTACCTCAAGGTTTCTTTTGCACTCTGAACCTGTCCCTTCCATTTCCCTCCCTGGAATATTTTGAAACAAATCCCAGACATATCATTTCATCCTCAAATGTATGTATCTCTAAAAGGACTCTTAAAACAAAAGCAGGGGGCATGGGGAGGGGCATCAAAACTCAGAAAAATAAAACCCAAAATAAACTCAAAAAAAACAACAACCCACAATATTACTAACATATCTTAAAAAATAATTTTCTAATATCAAAAATACCCAGTTAATTTTCAGATTTCTCCTATTCATACTTTTTTGTTTTGTTTTACAGTTTTTTGAACCAAGATCCAAACATTTCATTTGTTTATATCTTTTTAAATTTTTAAAAATGTATGTGCTGAACAGTACTTCTTTATCACAGGTGCTGGTCGGATTGAATTATGTTCTGGCTTATTGGAAGGAGGAACCACGCCTAGCATGGGTAAATACCCATTTTTGAATTGCCTAGAGACAATCTGTTTCATTGGGATCCTTTACTAATGTTACTAGCATGTTGACTATGCTATGGATATTGTATCAGTTAGAAATGCTTATGGTTGTAAATAAACTGGTCTATCAATGATGTGATCAAATAGAGGTTTTTATCCTCACGCATCAAAAAGTTGATAGAGGTAGTTGCTGTTAATATTGGTTCATTTGCTGTGCACTAATAATGTCAAGGTCCAGAGTTTTTTAATCTTTCCATTTTGACATCCTCAGTTTTATTGACTTTTTGTCTTCATTTCTATCCTGGTCTTTGTGCTATTGTCATACTTTTTACTTCTACATTGTTAAAAACTCCACATTACATTGTTGTTGTTGTTGTTATTTCCACTGAGCCATTTTATTTGCACATATTATATCCCTAGAAAAAGAATCTCAAGATGTTCCCTCTCGTGTGTTTTCATCTTGCTTCTTCATGGTTCATGATGTATGCTGAGATTGTCACTGACAGGACCGAAGTAGGTTATTCTGTCATTTTTCTAGATATTTGAGTTGCACATCAAATCTGGGGCAGACCCCTTCACACTTGTTTAACCAGCCTATGAGGTTTACAACAATTTTTGCAGCTCTTTGATTTTTGTGTAAAGAGTCAATTATCTTTTAAAGAGATTGAAATAATAAGAAAACTATCACATCTTTACTTGTGTAGTTATTTCTGGGGCTTTTAATTCCTTTGTGTACCTCTATATTTCCAACTGGTTTTATTTTTTTTTCTGCTTGAAATCATTCTTTTAACATTTTTTGTAATGCAAATGTGCTGGTGATGAATTCTTTTAGCTTTTAAAGATTTATTTTTATTGTTTTCAGAGAGAGAGAGAGAGAGATACAGAGACAGAGACAGAGAGAAGGGGGAGGGCCCAGAACAGTCTCCATAGTTGCACAACATTGTTTTTTCCACATAGTTTCATTCCACAGGTGGGCGTGGGGCTGCACAGGGCAGGAACTGGGTCAGGGTCTCGCCCTGGTGAGAACTGAACTGGGGGCACTCCCCAGTTCAGCATATGGGTCCACACGGGCCGGGGCCGGGATTCAATACTCGGTCCCCAGGGCTGCAAAGTGAGCGCTTAACCCACTGAGCCATCCCGGCTTCCCCTCTTTTAGCTTTTATATGTCTGAAAACATCTTTCCTCATTTTTGAAAGCTATTTTTGCTGAGGGTAGAATTCTAGATTGACTTTTTTTTTCTTTTAGTCCTTTAAAGATGTTTCTTCACTATCATCTTGCTTGTATTGTTTCTGAAAATAAATCTGCTATCATCCAGATTAAATGCAGTAATTTCCTTCTGTTTTCTAAATTACGTTTTTTAACCTTTGATTTTTTTGTCACTTAACTTCTATATACACATTTTTCTTAGTGTCCTTCCTTTTAGGTCCATTTTTCTCTGGTGTCCTCAGTCAGCTTTTCCTTTTCTTATAGAAGTTATTTGTAAGAGCAAATGTAAAAGACCAGTAATATTTTATTGATTTCCTTGAGCTTTTAGCTCACATTTTCATTTTAATTAGTCTGCTTTCTGTTCTTGTAGGTGTCCTTCAAATAGTGAAACAGTGTGTCCAGATCCCAGTTTTTGTGATGATTCGGCCACGAGGAGGTGATTTTTTATATTCGGATCGTGAAGTTGAGGTGATGAAAGCTGATATTCGTCTTGCCAAACTTTATGGTGCTGATGGTTTGGTATTTGGGGCATTGACTGAAGATGGACACATTGACAAAGAGCTGTGCATGTCCCTTGTGGGTAAGAATTTGTATCTGAGACCAAAAAGCCTCTACTGATGATTGTGTTTAATATTCCCAATATATATAGAAAAACACAATCATAAAACTGACTTTTAAGTCATACCTGCAGGCACTTAAACACTAACCTGTTTTAAACAGTAGTTATTTAGATGTTTGGACAGATGTATGACATAGCCTTTCTGACTCCTCAGTTGCTATAAATCAAGTTCCACTGCTGTTTCTGTAGGGTGTAAGGGATGTTTACCTTGATTCCTTTAATTACTACACCAAAAACTACAAAAGCCATTGCATTTCATGAGGATAGAAAGATGTGGAGAGGACAGTAGCAAACAATCTATATTACTAGGCCAAAGTATTTCTTGAAGATTCTCAGGGAAGTAAATAATAGATGTAATGCTGCCGTTATAGTTGCCAGATTATATAATTTTTATTTGATGCTTCTAAGAAGTGGATGACCTTTTTTTAAATGTGAAAGCCAGAGATGGAAATACAGGACTTTTTAATTTAGAAGGCTGCCATTTTATTATTATTTTAGTTCACTGTCTTCACTTAGGAGAGAAAGATACAAAGAAGTCCCATCTAACACAGAGAATTCTGTGTAATGATGAAATCTCTTCTTTTACGTTATGTTACTTTTCTTTTTATAGCTCTGTGTCGTCCTCTGCCAGTCACTTTCCATCGAGGTGAGTCATTTCCATTTTAGAAATTCTGTTGAACAATGTCAGTTTTCTAATTTCACCAAATGCAAAAACATTTTTTGTAACATAATTTTATAGTGTTACAGTGTTGCCAGTTGGTTTGTTTATACTGATCTTGGGACTAATAATTTTTTTTTAATTTTTTTTAAAATATATATATAATTTTTTTTTTGACAGAGAGAGAGAGAGAGATACAGAGACAGAGAGAGAATTGAACTGGGGGAGCTCCCAGTTCAGCATATGGTTCCGCATGGGCCAGGATTCGATCCTCGGTCCCCGGCGCTGCAAAGTGAGCACTTAACCCACTGAGCCATCCCAGCTTCCCCGGGACTAATAATTTTAAATTTAGAAATGCAGTTTCTAGATTATACGAAGACCTAGTTACCGTATTTTCCGGCGTATAAGACGATCCCCTAATTTTACAGTTAAAACATAGGTTTAGGCCTATATTCGCTGTATAAGACTACCCCCCACTTCCAAGGCTGTAGTCTTATACAGCGAATATAGGCCTAAACCTATGTTTTAACTGTAAAATTAGGGGGTCGTCTTATACGCCCGTCGTCTTATACGCCGGAAAATACGGTATGAAAAGTTGTTAAAATAGATGGTGGTGGTGGTAGGATGTAATAGAGGGAGAGAGTAAGCATTGCCTACAAGTGCATGTACTTGTCACAACATTTTAAGCAAGAATCTTGAAATTCATTTTTATTAGATTGCCTTAGCTCATAGCAACTCCAAAAAGAATAAATCACTGTGGCCTGTGAAATGAAATTCATTACTTGGCTTAAGCTAGACAGGCCATTCCTAGAACTAGGAGTGAGGTCAGCTTTCCCAGAAGAATATAAGATTCCTAGAGAGAAGGTAGATGTCTGAAGAAGAACTAGATACTATAAGGATGAAGGAAAGAAGAAATAGATGCTGGATAGTCAGTGTTTACTATAATGCACAAAATTGCTTTACGTTATTGATACGTTATCTATATAATAATTTCTAAAAAGTATCTGCTAATTTCGTATAAAAAACACATCCTATCTATAGATTCAGGTAGCTATCATTTCTATACACTTTTGCCAGGCATTTGCCTTCAGAAGGCATAGCTATTGAACATGAAAAGAAGGAATTCTTCAGTCAGTTTTTTTTTCTTTGACTTGATGGTACACATGCTTAAGAAATCAGATGTTTTTCTGGCCTTTTGAGTAAGCATTCAGATAAGATAAGAGTGGACACTAGCATTAGAATCCATTTATATAAATTAAAGATAAAGCATTTACTACCTTGGTTTTTTTCTAATGGATAATACCATCAGAAAACTACTTTGTGACTTGCTATATAGCAATGCTCATAAACTAGCAATAAGTAAAAGATGTTAGATTGCTTAAAAATCAAAATCTTCAGGCTAGCCACCAAAGTTTTTAAATATGAAAAGTAACTTAAATTAGTAAACATTTATATGAAAAAATATAGTTTAAAATTTGACATGTTAAATAATTCAAAATAAACCCATCATATAAGTTTATTAAACTATTCATAAGTTCAACAAATATATTTACATGTTTTCAAAATTTTGTATTGGCCTGGGTTCCACATGCTTTTCACTCATATATTTAAAGCGGTAGTATGAGAGTGTAATTACTGGTGAGAAGATGCTGCCATCAAAAAAAAGGAAAATCCTCTATAGTAGATTTAGCTGCCTCCATATATTATAGCGAAAAGGAAAGGGTCTAACACCCAATCTGCCATAGGTTGGAACTTCCAGATAATATAACAGTGCTAGAACCAAAGCAGTAATTTTTCTGTTTTGAGATTCCAAGTGCCCTTTCCTCTCTGAGAAGTCTCTTAGAAATTAGAATGGAATTGAAACCTCACATAGTCTATTGTAAACAACTGTCCTTATGCTATGAGCCTTGAGTATGTGGGGTAAATAGATTAGTACAAAATAACTATATTAGTCAACAGTGAGAATGTAAACAGGCCTTTTCTAGAACTGGTGAGTATAATGTTTGTCCAGTTTGTCTGAAGCCTTAAAACAGACTTTCCCATTTGGATCACTTGCCTATCACATTTACAATTTTATATCTGTGTGTTACTTGTGCAAATGTATTTAATAATTTTCTTAAAATTTTAATTTATTTTAAATTTGAGAAACTTTTGTAACTAATGAAAAATGGAAACTCCTAATTTGCATTTCAGTAAATGCATCTATTTAAATGTGTGCCATCTAAAATGATCATTCACACTATCAATGGTATGTAGACAGGTGTGCTGATAAACTGACTCTTGGGAAAAAAAAGAGCCCTGATTTATAGCATTTGTTGATTTCTGTGGTTTACATACTCCCACCTTGATTTCAAGTTGCCAATGGATTAACAATCATTCTTGCAAAATTTCTGACTATTTAACAATTGGCTCTTGCAAGCCAGTACAAGACAAGTCCAGCACACCACTGTGTGTATTCTACATTTTGGAAAGCGCTGTGTTAGAGATAACTGTTCAGAATTCTGTTTTATTTATTTCAGCCTTTGACATGGTTCACGACCCAGTGGCAGCTCTAGAGACTCTCTTAACTTTGGGATTTGAACGTGTGTTGACCAGTGGATGTGACAGCTCTGCACTAGAAGGGTTACCTCTAATAAAGCGACTTATAGACCAGGTACACACAGTTGTTTTCTTCCTAATACTCTGTTGTGGTCACTACTGATACTCTGTGGTTCGGCTAGGTTGTGAGACTAAATATTACTAACTTCACCATTCATCCATAGTAGGTTACTCTTGAAAAGGCAAGTAGGCAGTATTATATTTATATGATTCTTTTTTTATTTACATGAGCATTTTTAGTAGCCAAGGCTCCTAAGATCAGATTATACGAGGTGTGATTAAAAAAACTAAAGTGAATGTTTAAATTTTAAAAAATGTATTACAGTAAAAAGACACATCACCATCAATCCTCCTCAAAATACCCCCCCTCGCTTTGAACACACTTATCCCATCATTCTTGCCACTTTCTGAAGCAGTTCTTCTAGTCCTTTTTTGTGAGTGAGAAATGGACAAATGGTTTCATCCTCCATTAGTACAGTGCTCCGTGTCACACATCACTTCTGGTGTGGCAAGTTCGAATGAAAACATGGTGTGTCCTCATCCGCCTTATTGACCAGATCTGGCACCGTGTGACTTCTGGCTCTTCCCCAAAGTCAAAATGACTATGACAGGTAAATGTTTTGAATCGATTCAGGACATTGAGGCAGCCATGACAACACAGCTAAAGACACGAAAGGGGACTTCCAGAACGGCTTCAGAAAATGGCAAGAACGATGGGATAACTGTGTTTGAAGTGAGTGGGAGTAGTTTGAAGTGAGGGGGAGTAGTTTGAAGGGAATTAATGACAGTGTGTCTTTTACTGTAATAATTTTGTTTTTATTTAAATATTCACTATATTTTTTTATTGCACCTCATAGATATTATCTAAGGATCTTCTCTAATTTGGATAACCAGAGCAAATTTTACCTTTTCTCTTCCATCCACACTGCATAGTTTTAAGCCACATCTTCTCACTGGCTGCTCTGGTATACTTGCGATCACATATAAAATTTGAGATAATTATCATTTAGAGGTGAATTCTAAAACTATATTTTTCTCTCATCTCTTCCTATCTGTCAAGATCAAATGAAATACATTTATTTCTTGTATGCCCTGGTGATTTAGCATTCATTTATAGAGCAGTCAGACTATGGCTTTATAATTCTGGTATTTCTGACACCAGTCCAGAGGCCTTCTAAGTTAAGAACTTTGAGAGAGTTCTCAATTTAAGACCCAGGTTTGAAACTTAATTTGTTGTGTAATGTTGAGTAAATTACTAACCTTTAAACCTCCATTTCCTCATGTGTGTAATTGAGATAACTTTTAATACTTCCTATATAGGGCTGTTCTGAGGATTGGGAAGAGATAAAATATCTAAGAGCCTTAGCACAGTGCTTGACATGTAGATCTTACTACATGTTAGTTTCTATTATTACTACTGCTATTATTAATAATATTATTTAGTGTTCCTGGGTAGATACCTGCTTATATTCACTTTTTTTATAGCCATGAAAATAATTCTTAGAAATTTCACATAAGGATCTGATGTGACTTTACTAGACCAGAGCTTACATATTTTACAAATGTTTATTAAATATGTATTAGGTGTTGGACATTTGTATTATGGTGATGACCAAGAGGTATATAGTCAGTCATGGCTCTTACAGTCTAGTGCATAAGAGGTATAAATAGAGCAGGCAGTTTTCATAGAGTGCTATTTTTAAAAAACTTGAGAGGAATTAACTCCATATTTGGATGATGGGGGTTGGCAGTAGTTAGTTTCCCAGAAGAAAAGCCATCCGCACTGCAGTGTCTTATTCATATGAAAAATGATGAGGAGTTATCCATGTAAAAGGGGGTGAAAGAGAAGGAAACTGGGGAATGTTCCATATAGAAGAATAGTTCCTTGAAAAGATCAAAAAAATCCATAAACTTCTAGTCAGGTTAATTAAGAAATAGTATATGCAAAGGAATGGAAGCAAAAGTCAGCATTACCTATAAAGATATTGAAAAATTACTATAATGTGTTGAATGTGAAGAGAAAAGTACTGCCCAGAGTTTTAAAAAATATTTAAGAGCTTGTATTATCCATAGTGTACTGGGGAAACCTGAAGAGTTTTAAAATAGAAGAGTTGATGAATCAGGTTCCCATTTTAAAATTACTTACCATGGAGTAGAGAATAATTGCTATAGTCTCGTATTGCATTTCGAAATGTGGGGGTGGGAGTGGGGGTGGGGTGGTGAGAGTGCCTGAAATCTATACTCTTTAGAAATTTTCAGTATTATTAAATACAGTATTATTAACTAGAGTTGCCATTAGGTCTCTAGACTTATTCATCCTACATAACTACAACTTTGTACCCTTGGGCCAACCTCTACACATTTCTTCCACCTCCCTCCTCCTGGTAACCGCCATTCTACTCTGTGATTTATTCACCTGTATAGATGGACATGTAAGTGAGAGAAATCATTCTAACTTTATATCTTGAAGCAATTACCTTCAAGAATACTACATCTTAAAGGCAATATAATATACTAGTTAAAGCTTCCATAGGCTCTGTGATTAGAAAGGTCTGTGTTTAAATCCTGGCGTTGCCACTTATTTACAATGACCTTGTGTAATTTATTTAACCATCTAAACTTTAGTTTCCTTCTTATAAAGTTAGCATAATAATGGCACCTATCTCTGAGAATACTTATGGATTATTTCAGGTAAGTTAGCATAAAAATCTGACACTTAGTAAGTTCTTTATATTAAATCACTTTGATAACCTTAAGTGAGCAACTTTTTCCTAATAATCTAAATCATCTTTTATGGAAGGACCTCTCCTAAAAGTGAAAGAATTCATCTTAAAAGTAGCATTTATCTGTGTTTTAGATAGCTTTCACTTGGAAGAAACAATTAAATGTTACTTTTTTTCCTCCTAAAATCATTTTAGCTTTCTAGATAATATATGTATGTATTTTTTTAATGTTGTTGTTTGTAGTTGTAATTCTATTTATTTATTTATTTAAATTTTTTTTTTTTTTTTAACTAAACTGGAGGCCTCACCACATTCGGGAAGCACACCCCAGTTCAGCATATGGGTCCACCGGGGCCGGAGCCGGGATTCGATCCTCGGTTCTCAGAGCTTCAAAGCGAGCGCTTAACCTGCTGAACCATCTTGGCTTTCCCTAGATAATATATTTTATGGATACTTCCTTCAGCACATTTGAGAAAAAATCAGTCTTTTTCCACTTATTTCTCTAACAATTATTAAATTTTATGAAATAGCCCCATTCTCCTTTTATTCTCTATTGCATTGCTTCCCCTCCCCCAATTGTCCTTAACTGCTACCTATAATTTTATTATATACATGTACCTGTCATCCATCTTCCTTGAACATGTAACTCCCATGAGAGTAGGGACTTCCTCTTATTCACATGTCAGGGAGGAAAAACTTTTTCTTTACCCTCTTAAGTTCAGTATTTGAAGGCCTGCAAATTAACTTGGCAAAAAGACAAATTAGCACGAAAAAATCGATTTTAATCACATACATATTTATGCATGAGAGTTCACAAAGAAATGTAACTCAAAGAGGTACTTAGAATTTGGGGATTATATAACATTTAAGAGGAGTGGGGCAAAGGACACTGAAGAACTTAGAAGAGAGGGGAAGCCGGGACAGCTCAGCTGGTTAAGTGCTTGCTTTGCAGCCCTGGGGACTGAGGATCGAATCCCAGCCCCGGCTTGTGCGGGCCCATATGCTGAACTGGGGTGTGCTTCCCATGCAGGAGGCCCCGAGCTTGGTCCCTCCCCCCCCTGGTTTGGCCCCTGTCTCAGGGGTGCATGCCTCCCATTTGGGAGGCCCTTGGCCCAGTTCCCACTGTGTTCGGCCCCTGCCTACCTGTGTGGAATGAAACCATATTGAAAACTGATGACACATGCAACTATAGAGACTGCTCTGGGCCCTCCCCCTTCTCTCTGTCTCTGTCTCTCTGTCTCTATCAAAACAATAAAATAAATCTTAAAAAAAAAAAAAGAAATTAGAAGAGGAAGGAGAAATGGGAAAACATGTGACTTTTTGGAAAGATAAATGGACCCTTAGGAGAATAGATAGATATGATAGTTTTATAACAATGTCTGTTTGGGAGTGGTGCTGATGAGTTGCTCCCAGAGAGGGGATTTATCACAGTTGAGTTCTTTTTTAGTTCTTTTGGGAAATTCTGCTTTCAGGCAGGTAAGAAATTTCAGAAACTCAAATGCTTTCAGCTCAAAATAATTTTTATGCCACAGTAGCATATTCTGGACCCCTTCAACCACAGTATTCCCCATACCTAGAACGGCGCCTAAATATTTGTTGGATGGATGAATGAATGAGTAGAGTGATATTTGATAAATGCTTTCATAATTTCATGATCATCAGTTTGATCAGGGTTAAAGAAAATTGTTCAGGAGATGCTGGGATGGCTCAGCAGGTTGAGCACTTGCCTTGCAAACACAAGGTCCAGGGATCTATGTGCAAGCCCATGTGCTGAACTGCAGCACAACTGGTAACTGCCAGATGGCAGTGGGGGTTCTCATCTCCCATGGGAGAGGCCTCTGGTTCAGTTTCCACCTCGTGGGCTCCCATATCTTCCTGTGCAGAATGAAACCGTGTCACAACTAATGAAGTACAGCTATGGAGACTGCTCTGAGCCCTTGCCCCTACTCTCTCTCTCACCTTCTCTCGAATACTAAAATAAATCTTTAGAAAAAGAAAAGGAAATTGTTCAGAGAGGGTTCTCAAACCTTAACTTCTGGCACATTTGTCATTGAAAAGGCAAACAGTTTTTATGATAGTTGAGTTATATGTAATTTTGGAAAAGTAGTTCCAAAGTTACCAAAAAAGGACTACATATTGTGAGAAAATCTGTAGACTGCTATTTTCTAGATTTTTTTCAGAGAACCCCCTTCTGTTTTATGGAGAAAGAAACTAAGTTATGGGTGGTTCTGATTGAAGTTTTTTCCAGTATTCAGCAACACTCAGTAGAAGAAATACTGTCTAGCTAACCCTGAGTTTTGTAGCCTGAGCCGTTGAAGCAAATGACTTGGAATTGTGTTGGGTGACAGGATTGGCTGGCTTAATATTAAAAAACTCTCAGGGAATCCACATGTGAAAAAATTCAATTACTGGATAATGTACAGATTTTATTCTACAAATTGTTGAGCCTGACATAACGTACTTTCTATTCTATTGTTACCTACCTGCTACTAGTAGTTCCACTAAGTATGTATTTGTAATGGTGTAGTTTCCTTTTGACTTTCAGTGGTATATCACCAAAATTTATTTAGGAAATGTGATGAAAATTGGAATGAAAGTAAGGAAATTTCAATACCTATCTCCTAGAATTAGCATAAATTATATCAATTCCTATAGTCCAGTTTTATTAAAATCCATTTAAGTGGACTTATGGTTTCATTCAGTTGGTATAACAAGCTAGGGAACTTACTTGAAGATACAAATTTTGAGTAGATTTTTCTTCCCAGTAATTTAAAGTTAATACCATGCTCTTTCTTTTTGCTGCAATCTTGTTTAAATTCTACTCCTTCCGTCCCATCACATACCAATAACTCAGATTAGTGTTATTTTTCAATAATGGCTTTTCTTAAGGGGTGTGTTTGTTCAGTATTTATGTTGTATTCTCCTATTCTTTGTGTTCATAACAGTACAGTTCTTTAAAGTAATATAATAAAATAACCTTTCTGGATATAAAGAGTTACTATGCAGAATACTTTACTTTCCCAAGATCCCAAAGAAATAGAAAAAAATCTATTGAAAATTTAACACTACCGGTAGTAATAATTTTTTAAATTTAATATACTTATGTTTCTGTTCTCACTGCCTTATCTCATTTAAGAGAAAGATACTAAAATTTACTTGTTTATTTTTTCTTTTTTCAGGCAAAAGGCAGGATTGTGGTAATGCCAGGTATTTATTTATCTATCCATTCACTAGTTCAACACCAAACTGTAGTGAATAAAAAGCAAAGGAGGCAGGGCCGTATGGGAGAAAGTATTAGGACAGGGTGTTTGGAAAGAAGAATACCGTATTTTCCGGCGTATAAGATGACTGGGCGTATAAGACGACCCCCTAATTTTACAGTTAAAACATAGGTTTAGGCCTATATTCGCTGTATAAGAATACAGCCTCGGGGGGTAGTCTTATACAGCGAATATAGGCCTAAACCTATGTTTTAACTGTAAAATTAGGGGGTCGTCTTATACGCCCGGTCGTCTTATACGCCGGAAAATACAGCATATAATTTGATTAAAATGTTTAAAGTTGGGAGATCTCTGCCAGAATTTTAAATTTAGATAAGGAGAACATTCTTAGCTCAGAGAAGAACAAATAAAGAAGTAGATTGGAATTGGGCTTTCTCCATGTTTGCACTCTCATAGTACAGAATTTTGTGAATGTAAATGTTCATTTTTGATAAGGCACACGAAGTTTCATGCTGCTACATGTTTTAGGGCCAAATGTCCAAGTTGTTAACTAGGTGTAAGCATACATTTAGGCAGTGATATCTGTGGATAAGTATAATACTCAGTTCCTAAAAATCTCTGATCACCAAATTCTTCCTTATAGCCAAAACAATTGGAGCATATGCTCCTGATAATAACTATAATATCAATTAAGTACATAATGCCTTATTAGAAATGAACAATTTTTTTTATTGTAAAATTTATTGGAGTGACATTGGTTGGCAAAAATTACATAGGTGCACAATTCCATGCTACATTGTCCATGTATTGCATTGTGTGCTCTCCACCCACAGTCAGTTCTCTTTCTATCACATCTTTGATGCCCCACCCTCACCCCTCTTTTCCCTTACCCAGGCAATCACTAAACTATTGATTGTGTCCATGAGTTTTTGTTTCTTTGTTAATTTTAGTTTTATATTCCACCTATAAGTGAAGTCACATGGTTCTTGATTTTTCTCAGTCTGACTTATATCGCTTAATATGGTCTCAAAGTTCATCGATGTTGTTGGCAAATGGCAGTATTTCATCTAGAAATGAGCAGTTTCTGAAGAATTAGATAAGGCAACTTAGAATCAGAGGGAGACACATATAAAGACCATCTTAATTTTTTCTTATTATTCTCTCAAATGTAAAAAACTAGAAAATACCATATACTCATTCCATAGGTTTAACATTTTGCCATATTTGCCTCATCTTTTTTTTTTATCTTGAGGTATTTTAAAATTAAAGGCATCATGACATTTTATTTTTATGAATCTTTTTAAAAAGGGGGCATTTTACTATAACCATAATACCATTATCACATCTATCAAAACAATAATTCTTTCAGTATTATGTAGTAATCAATACTCTTTTTTTCTCCAGTTGATATTTTTTAATGGCTGATATGTTTAAACCAGGATTCCATCAAAAAAATAAATGTTTCAATTAGTTATTATCTTAATAGTTTTTAATATAGAAATTTTAATTTTTCTTTTAAGAAAGTGACATTTAAAAAGTTTGGGCCATTTACCCTGTTAAATGTCTTTTTGGATTTATCAAATTGTTTCCTTCTGTATTATTTATCTTATGTTTCCTAGCCTCTATATTTCCTGTAAACTGGTAGATAGGTCCTAAAGCTTGATTAGATTCTGGTTAAATATTTTTTAGTGAGAATACCTTTTGAATGATTCTGTACATATTATATTACACCAGAAGGCATACAGTCTCTGTTGTATTACTACCAGTGATGCCAAGACAGACCAGTGGTCAAAATGGTGATAGCCAGTTAAAGGCCAACTTTTATAAAGAGGCCAGATAGAGGGATCATGTCAAAAATAGGAAAGCTTTGAGCAGATAGGAAGCATATGTTATCTGTCAAATTGAGATCCTTTATAGATAAATCAGGGAATATTCAAGAGATTTAACTGAATCTGATGCATTTTTATATAAGACTTAAGTGTATTTAGTTTTGACAACTAACAGCCAGACTTACACAATTGTTAAAATTATGATTGCCTTTGCATATTATATAATTATAAGTTATCTGCTATATGCAAAGCGTAACTTAGGATGTAGAGTTACACAAGAAATTACCTCCTCAAGAGGTTTACAGTCTTCAATAAGATGTTATATATGAAAATATTTGTGATTATTTAACAGACCTTACCAAGTAAATGATAGCTTTATCCTAGGTTCTGTGGTGGGTGTGAAAACACAGAAATGAATATAAGTAATCCTACTTGAGGACCTCACAGAATAGGTCTATAAACAAATTATTACAATTTTATGTAAATAAGTACCAACAAGTAAAAATTCCTAGGTAAGTCAAGCTGAATGCCTAATGAGGTATTCATCAATAGGAAATATAAAGATCATAGTAGTTTCCCCCTAGGAACTTTCATAATGAATCTTACAACATATTTAGGCTCCAGTTTCCTCATCTTTATTTATTTATTTATTTTATTGTTTTTTGACAGCGAGAGACAGAGAAGGGAGAGGACCCAGAACAGTCTCCATAGTTGACAACATTAGTTTTCCATATAGTTTCACTCCACAGGTGGGCAAGGGGCTGTGCAGGGCAGGAACTGGGCTGGGAGCCTCCCACATAGGTCCCGGCAAGAACTGAACAGGGGGCACACCCCAGTTCAGCATATGGATCCGCTTGAACCAGGGCTGGGATTCGATCCTCAGGCTCTGGGGCTGCAAAGCGAGCACTTAACCCACTGAGCCATCCCAGCTCCTCTCCTCATCTTTAAAAATAGGATGTTGAATTAGTTGTCCTCTCAGGTTCCAACTGTAAAGATGTGTTAGTCTGTGCTTTGGAAACTGTACTATGTCTAATGTTGATAACTGAGCGACATGGTTTCAGTGGCCAGATATTTGATTTTTTAGAAGGAAATAATATACTTGTATTTGTCTTTTAATCCTTACAACAGGCTTATTTGGTAAGCAATTAATCCCTCGTTTATTGGTGAAAGCTGAGTAATTTATCTAAATAATATATGTAAGATCCATAGCTGTGAAGAGTTATAGTGGTGAAACCAGGATTTCAATCTAAATCTGATTTCTCGGTCTGTATTCTTTCTGCTTCTTAGGTCTCAGTGATCTTGCTATACCACTAAGAAAAGAAGGGAAAAGAAACAAGTTAATGAATCTGAAAGAATGTGTAAAGTCAAATTAACTTCAGCAGCTTGAATAGATTGAGATACAAAGTATATATTTTGTCAGTCATTAAAAAATATTTATTGAATGCTCCTAAATATTAGGAGAGGACATAAAAATGAATAAACTAATTTTATATTTATGATCTAGTATCATTTGAAAATGTGTCCCTTTATAAGTATTTAAGAGATTATTCATCAAAACAAGTCATAAATTTCTTGATTGTGCAGTTTTAATATGGTAAATTCAGATTGTTCTGTGAAATGAAACAAAAATTTGATGTTATAATGTATAAACTGTATAACACTATGCATTATTCCCATTTCCAATGATGTCTGTGGTTTGAATGCTGGGTCAGAGAGAGCCTTGGAGATTCTCTCTTTCAGACACAGCTTGAGGCTATGCTTTTGTAGCTTTATCTCCTCAAGCCCATCTGTCTTTTGTTTTAATTTGATTTTTCTTTAATCGGTGGGGGGGAGCCAGGGATAGAGCACTCGATGATTTATTTTTTCCCCCTAGAATAATCTTTTTAAAGTCAGGAGTATATAACATTGTTGTATAAACCAATGGACATAGAAAATTCCGTCATATAGGTTCTATGACCTTATTAGTTCTGCAGAATCTGTAATTTACATCTGTTATCATTCTTTTCTAATAGCTTAGTAGGGAGAGAATAATTCCTGAATTAATGAGGCATTTCAATATGGGGACTTGAGGTAGAGCAAGCAGTCATTCATTAAATTTATGCAAAATTCTATTCTACTTATGTATTACTTATTTTTTTCCAACAGGGGGTGGTATAACAGACAGAAATCTACAAAGGATCCTTGAGGGTTCCAATGCTACAGAATTCCACTGTTCTGCTCGATCTGCTAGAGATTCAGGAATGAAGTTTCGGTAAAAGTGTATTCTTTGACTTATACCAAAAGGGATGAGATTAATCTTTACTTACCCAAATAGGAAAACCTCACTGATAAATTAATGCAATGTTATGACTAGTACATAAATATTACAATGATTTTGTTGAGTTTTCAACTGCAAAATGGTTCTTATATTGCTATAAATAAGCAGGCTCTTCTGAACATAGGTGAACCATTATTATATCATTAAGTCATTGCTGAACTTAGACCAGTTAATAATAAACTCCAGTTCAGCAGCCAAGTTTCAAATGAGCCATATTTGTATGTGTGCTTATTAACCTGAGTTTTCCTTTAGCACAGTGGAAGAGTCATAGTCATTTTTGACCTTCCTACCTTTAATACTTACTCTTCCCTCACCTTTGATCGCTATTTGCAGTTATTTTGAAATTATATCACCATTAAGGAATTGAAACTTATGTTCTTTTATTATACTTGAGAGGATTCCTATAATTTAATAGTTAATAGTTGATTATCTACAAGTTGGGGAAAATGAGATATAAAAGAAGCAAGAGCCTTAGAACTTATATTTCTAGATATATCCTATCTGGTAGATTTGGTTACTAGATGTTTCAAGTAATTAATTAATAAAAATTATTAAATATGGTAGTCCTGGGTCGTTGGCTTATTCTTGTTCTAGGCCAGGGCTGGGCAAGACATTGATAGCGGTCTACCGGTAGACTGCCAAGCAATTCTGGGGTGACCTCCTGAATTAAAAAGAAGTGTCATAGCAGGCACCACATTATACCAGGGCCTAATAGCTAGGTAGCTAAATGTAAAAAACCGTTTTTCACACACACTGTACAGCTGCTAGAGTCTAGAATCAGCTCTTCACAGTCAAGGCGGTTATATGTACTTGAGCAAGCAAAAATAAATAGCTAGTGGACCGTGACACTTGGAGAAAGTTAGTAGTAAGTAGCCTTTGCCTTGAAAAAATCTGCTCAGGGCTGTTCTAGGCCATGAAATAGCCTATAAAATGGAGTGCCTGCCAGTAGAAAGGCTCATTTAACAACTTACATATTTACCTGTTTCTTTATTCTTTCTATTGCAGAAATTTCTCTGTTACCATGGGAGCCTCTCTTTCTAGCTCAGAATATTCTCTAAAGGTAACAGATGTGACCCAAGTAAGGACTTTGAATGCTATTGCAAAGAATATTCTGGTTTAGCCAAACCTCTTGAGAGATGGATATCACAGGATGAAGGCAGAAGAGTAATCTACAGTTCTCTGTGACACAGCTTTAATCTTCTCTGGCTGGGACAGTTACAGTCTTTGTTAAGTCTCACATGGCCATGGAGAATGTTTCCAAACAGAAAAAGAACTTGAAACAGAGCTACAATCACTTTCTTTACTTAATCTTGCTAGCCATCTCCATCATCATGGTTAAATCTGGTCTGTGCTTCCTCAAACAAAGGCTTAGTCTATATTCAGTGGAATTAGTTGATAAACTGAGAAAATTCAACTGCAAGGTATGAATTTAGAGTGTGACCTCTGGGTCAGTTTCATTTCAGTATTTTTCTTTTTCATTTGTAAAATAAAAATTTCCATTCTACTGTGTCAGAGTCTCTTGTTTTTACCCTGAATACAGTCTAGCTAAATATGAAAGGGAATATTTTGTTTTGTTTTTTCCTTCATTTTCTCTTTTTATTAGGTATTCATTGGTTATGTTGGGTAAGATGATGCTAAGGTATCAATACAGAGTAAAATGGTACAACATAAAAATTCCCAGGCTTGGGAAGCAGAAAATAAAAGTCCCAGACTTTATAAAGGTAGAAGTGATCTCTGATGTTTACCAAGTTACATGTACCTCTTTTCCCAGATAGAGAAATGGTTTAACCATAAGGTGGGATTCTGACAATTTACTTTTAAGACCTATAGTAAGAGTTACGTATGTTAGGGAAGTTAATCAGAATAGTTCTTTCAACTTAGGCTACAGATAGGGAGAATGGAATCTAGTGATGAAAGATGCTGTTCCTATGAGCAGGTCCTAAATGGTGAAATTCATCACTAGCTTTATCTGTCACTTTCATATTTATACAATAATCATATTAACAACACACTAGTAATAGAACTGATTTTTTCTATTTTAGGAGAATAATTGAAGCATAATCTGAAGAGCATGCCCTTGGTTAGAAAGCTAGTTAATGGAGCCTCTGTGAATAATGTGCACAGACTTGGGTAATAAATGTATATACCAAGAGCTATATCTCTATTTAAATGTGTCCCTTCCCTCTAAAAGTCATAGTTTAGTTCCTCAGTTTTCCAGGTACAATATTAATGCAGAATATTTGCTAAGTAATATGAAAAATGAAGCAGACTAGTTTAAAAACCAACAATAAATAACCTCAGTGTTTTTTTTTTCTTTTTTTCTTGCTTTTTCAGACTTGGTTGTAAATAATTTAAAAAATAGTTTTCATTATTGGCTTTGGAATATAGATACAGATATGTAAGTATCATACACACATCACACATAATTACATTTGGTATTTTGATCTAATCTTCCCCCATGCTTAGACTTCACTACATGATCATGCAGAGACAAGATCAGGTTATCTCTATTTTATTATCTCGTCTTTTACTTAAACAGATTAGCTAGGGATCTGAGAGGTGGTGTGAATTGCTCAAAGTTTAACAAGAGTTAACATTGTTTATGAGACTCTAACGCTAGACTACTAACCTCCAGTCTTCTGCTTTAAGATGCTTCTGGTTTGTGAATGTACAGAGAGCAATATTCTTGAGAAAATCAGATATACCTGTGATATTCTGGCTCCCGGTGTAAACATGAGAAAGTTAACTTTGAACTCATTTGTAAATCAGGAATAATACAACTAAACCATGGTTACTTGTTAAATGATATAGTAAAACACCAATTACATAGTAAGTACACATTAAATGTTAGTTCTGTTTCTCTAGGTTAGCTTACTAGTACCTGTCTGATAATATTAAAGCCCTTTCCAGGAAGCCAGGCATTGAATATTAAAGCCAACACTTTTTGTCCTCCAAATATGTAAGTATAAAAGAAACATAACTCCTACCTTCATTTTATTTTTCTACACTTTAGTCTTGTTTTAAAATTTCTGTTGATTATTTCATGTGTGTAAGTTTCCTCTCAACAATATTGTAAGTATTTTGAGGCCAGGGGACCATGTCATGTCTTCATATTTTTATATATTTCTCATTATACCCATCAAATTGTATACCGTACTCATTGAATAAATTACTCTGCTAATGTAAAGAGAGCACCATCTTTGGTAATTATGCTAAATATCTTGTTTACCCCTCCAGATTCACTCTTCACTTTGCTCTGTAAACTAAATCCAGCAACACAAAAGAGGTTGTATTAATACACTATGACTAGGTGGGACTAGGAGTGCAAAGCTGGTTTAATGTCCAGTAATCAGTGTAACACCGTATTAATAAAGCACAAAAATCACATGATCAACTCAACAGAAAAAGCTTTTGACAAAATCCAAAGCCATTTTATAATAAGAGCAGTCAAACTTGGAATAGAAAGGAACTTAGTACTCGATCTGATAAAGACCATCTACCAAAAAACAAAAACAGCAAAAAAAAAAACAAAACTCTACAAAACTAAAGACAAAAAAAATTGTTTAAACCCACACAGTTGATAGTATATATACGTAACTACTCCCTAAAATCAGACACAAAATGTCAGTTCTCAGCACTTCTACTCAACATTATACTGGAGGTCCTAGCCAGGATTACTAGGAAAGAAAAATAAAAACCATCCAGATTGGAAAGGAAGAAGTAAAGCATTATTTGCGGATGACATGATCTTGAATGTAGAAAATTCCAGGAGAACAAAAGTTAAATGAATTCAGCAAGGTTACAAGTTACAAAATCAGTTGAACTACTACACACTAGCAAATAGACCTAAAATGCAATTAAGGAAAAAAATTCACTTATATTAGCATCAAAAGGATAAAATACTTAGGAATTAATTTAAAGAAATGCAAGACTACTAAAATCTACAAAGCAGTGTTGAAAGAAAATTGAAAAGACCTAACAGTAAATAAATGGACATCCCTTGTTCATATATTGGAAGACAATATTAAAAGCAATATTCTCCAACTGATTCAATTGCAATCCCTATCAAAATGCCAGTTGCCAACACTTTAATCCACTTCTACAATCCTAAAGCTGATCTCTTGCAATCACAGGCCTTCCACTTTGTGGTTTGTCACTCAAATCTGCTTGCCCCACTTCTCCACCTTTGAACCACCTTACCCAGCGTCTTACTATACTCACATCAACACACTGGTCACCACCATAAATGGCTTGCATTTGTGAATTTCAATCGGAGGAACTTTCTCTGCTGTTAAGAATTCAACAACAGCATGCTGTTTGAACTGAACATCTATCTGAACACCATTCCATTTCGATGTGCACTGGGTGAGAAATGTAAGCATCTATGTGTGCAAGGTCAAGAATGATAGAGGGGAGATACCATGTGACTACACAGTACTGGTTATATCCAGATATGTCTAATGTAACAAAAATATTACAGTGGTGGCAAAATTTATCAGCCTACACTTGTATGATGGTAAGTGATCACCTTCATCAAGATCGCGGAAGTGTATTAAAGAATGTAGAGATTTTGTAGAAAAATAATTATGAAGCTTTGAAAATAAATGATACAGGTGTAGTTCTTTTTTCTATTTCACTGAAATATCCTTTCCAGTTTACTTTTTATTTAAGTGGGGGCAAAATTTATCAGGCCGCACTCATTCTTGAAAGAGACCAAAAAGCTCTAGGATCTGCCTGAGATGTGGTTGGGCTGTCACATGGTTGAAGACAATGGTGAAAGCAAGTATTTCTTATTTGTTTTCTAGTTAGCTCTCTTTCAATACCCAATAAAGTGGATTTCTGTTCCCTGCAACCAAGAGTTGTGACTAGGATATCTGAAGAACACTCCATCTATTCCTGGATGCTAAATTTTTTGCTTGGGAAAACCATGAATAATATGTTTGGATTGCATTGCTCTGGTCCCTCACAATTAAAGAATAAAATAAAATTTAAAAATCAAACTAGATTGGCTGTATGCTGCTGGTCTATATTGGAGATGTAAGAGAAAACTTACAGAAAATATTTATATGGGTGTGTCATTGAAGACCTAGAGGAGACTTTTTTTTTCTTCAGTATTAGTCTGAGGAATAACTGTGTTTCTAAATAATTGATTTGTTTATATTTTATGTATGTGGAATTATGTCATTATCAAGACATTTAGTCTGCCTAACTTCTTTCTGCAGCTGCTCCTGAAAACTGATCTTTCTGCAGCTGCTCCTGAAAAGTGATGCTTTCTAATACAGTTACTTATTAAGTTTTCTTCCTCTCATTGACAGGAAGCTCAAGAGTCAAATTTACATTCCACGTGTAGCAGGTGGACAAGACCATATTGAATAATTCTGTTTCATCATTTTTTTCTCTTCTCTTCACTCATATTTTATCTCGGTATATCTTATGTATTTTATAAGCCACTTCAAAGCCTTTTTACAATAAGTCAGTAAGTAGTAGATACTGTTTCTTCTATTATCCTGAATCTGAACTAGAACAAAACTAAGAGTTTATTCCTAATGAAAATCATTGGTTTTCTGCCCCAACTTTTCTTCTCCCAATTCTTAATTTTTTTGTAGCAATCACTCTTTCTTTATGTAGTCCATGTGTTTTAGGGAAGGCTGACTTCACCCACAACTTCAGAGATGGGCCTGATTAATCTAAGGGTAAACTTAATTCTCCTTGTCAGGAATTGATTGAGGAATTTGGGCCTTTGAGATGCCAGGATAAATTTGCCGGTCGCTTCTATTTCTAGGAGACCTGAAAATGACCCTTTCTTTCCTTGCTATATGTTATGAATTATGGACATAAGTCTTGAAACTGCTGTAGCCATCTGACCACCTTTTTTGAATAAAGCTGATGTCAAGTGAGAGCAAAGCCAAAAAAATGGGAGGGAAATAAGAGCATAGCCATTGGAGTAAGTCAGTCCTGAGAACCTCACTATAACTGGGTTTTGGGTTATCTAAACCAATATATATTTTCATTCAAGGCACTCTAAATTGGGTATTCCTTTTATAAGGGTCCTAATATAATTGGAGAATGAGTCAGTTTCCTTTCCAGCAATTGCTATGAAGGTTCAGATAAACTTTTCTTAATGGGGTTAAGGAACTTTCAAATTTCTGTATGTACAGTATGACAGTTGCAAGGGAAATCCTATCTTTAGAAAAACAATCTTACTGATAAGTTGGTTTGAGTAAGCTCAAATGCCTCTAAACTTAGTCTAATTAAGCCAGTCAGAGTTAGCCATCTTCAGACATCTCTCTTACAGAATGCACTTTATACCTTGAACTTGCTCAAAAGTCAATTATAGTTTCTATAAAGACAGGACACCTATAAACAAGTAATCCTATATGGAGATTTTTTCAACCCATTTCACAAGGATGCACTCACAAGATACCAAAAGATGACCCTTCCTTTCTTTACTGGTCAAAGGAAAACAATTGTTTCTCATGTCAAGAGTTATGATTATGAGAACAACACATTTTATTTATTTGGCTCATATCCATATGCCCAACACTGTGTATGCTGCTCTGTGCATGCTACCTCCACAGGAAAACAAAAATTTAATTGAAATTATATAATTGAGATTATAATTTTTTTCTTTAAATAAAATATGGGCCTTTTCAAACTCCTTTGGAAAATATCACTTGGTAATCCCTCTCAAATATGTTTGTTAAGTGCTATGTATGTGTAGACATATATAGAGACACAGAAATGTATATTTTATAGTTTTGGTAATAGGCTTAATATTTATTCAGCACAGTTTCTTAGACCTACTAATTTGACCATTTTCCTCTTCTAAATTCACAAAACTGTGTATAATAATAACCCAATCATAAATTATGTGAGTTTGGTATTATGAAGTTAAACAATTCATAGTAAAAATGTCAACAGATGTCAAGGTAATGCTTGTTCTTACTGTGATAAGAATACACTCAGCTTTGTCTCATCAACAGTTTTTTGGGTTTTTTTAAGATTTATTTTGTTTTTGACACAGAGAGAGAGAGAGATATAGAGACAAAAAGAAGGTGGAGGGCCCAGAACAGTCTCCATAGTTGCACATCATTGGTTTTTCCACATAATTTCATTCCACAGGTGGGCGCGAGGCTGCACAGGGCAGGAACTGGCCGGGGTCTCGCCCCGGTGAGAACCGAACTGGGGGCACTCCCCAGTTCAGCAAATGGGTCCGCATGGGCCGGGGCCAGGATTCGATCCTCGGTCCCTGGGGCTGCAAAGTGAGCACTTAACCCACTGAACCATCCCGGTTTCCCCAACAGGTTGTTTTGATCAACAAGTTGTTTAGTGGCTGCTTTTGGAGAACCATTATTCTACCAAATTCAACATCATATATATGTAGCCACGTACCACTTAACACAGGGATATATTCTGAAAACTGCATTGTTAGGTGATTTCATTGTTGTGCAAACATCATAGAGTACTCTTACACAAACCTAGGCATTATCACATTTATACTGTATGGCTTATTTTATTGCTTTTAAGCTACAAATCTGTATAGCATGTTACTGTACAAAATAACATGAGTAAGTCAAGCACCAAAGAAAATGATGCATCAAGAGAGACACGAGATGTCCGAGGCTGCTGCTGAAACACAGCATAGTGTTTTATAGAAAATTTACAAGTAGAAAGGGTACACTCTGAAACAACAATAAAAAGTATGGTAAATATATAAACTGGTAATATAGTCATTATCATTACCAAGTACATACTGTACATAATTGTATATATTATATACATTTCTGCTACTGCCAGTGCAGTAGGTTTATTTACACCAGCAGCACCACAAGCACATGAATAATGTGTTGCATTGCAACCCTAGTACAGTTATGACTAGGTAATAGGAATTTTTTTAACTCCATTATAATCTTATGGGACCACTATGGTATACACTGTTTGTCATTGATGAATATGTTGTTCTGAGGTGCATGACTGTATTTTCTCTTAGCTTGTTTTTTTTTTCCAGTCTTGAAAGCAACCACTATTAACAGTTTCTTGTGTATCCTTCTAGAAATTTTAATATTTTATTTGTATTTAATTGTTAGTAAAGCTACTGGGTTTCCATGTGATAATTACTATTTATATTGCCCCCCGTGTTATTTTTTTCAGATGTATTTCCTATGTATTTGCTTTCATATTAATATTTGTTGTATAAAATTCTCTTGAAAATTATATAGACATTTCTCTGTTTTCTGATATCACCTCCTCTTTTTTGTGTTTTAGGACTCAGAAGAGTATTTTTCTCTCCAGGTCATTCTTTTTGTGTGTGTGTTTTTAAAAAGATTTATATTGTCCTGTTTGAGAAAAAGTGAGGGAGGAGAGAGAGAGAAGGGAGAGGGCCCAGACAGTCTCCATAGTTGTGCATCATTTGTTGTGACATGGTTTCGTTCCACACAGGTGAATGTGATGTGGGAACTGAACCGGGGAACTCCCGTATGGAAGGGAAGAGAGAGGGCTGCCGTGCTCTCCCAGCAGTTACCAGCTGTGCCCCATTTTAGCATATGTGTTTTCATGGGCAGGGGCCGGGAATCGAACCCTGGACCTTGTGATTGGGAGGCAAGTGCTCAACTACTGAGCTATCCCAGCATTCCCTCCAGCCCATTCTTTTTATGCTAGTCCATTTTCTTCTGGTGTTTTATGACCTATCAAGAATATATTTTATGGAGTGATGTGAAGACTTAAATTAATTACTTTTGTTCTGTGCTGATATGCTACTATCTAAGAAACATGGAACAGCTCATCCCATTCTCTCTAGTTTGTCAAAAGTTTAAAGCTTATCCTTTGACTTTCCTAGGATCATTATTCTGTACTATTGATAACTTTTACTATTTTTTAAAGTATACAGCATATATATTTTTTAATTACATAAAACTTTTAGTAGTTGACTCTTTTGGGCTGCTTTAAGCCTACCTAATTCAGTGCATTCATTCCTTATTTAAATCTGTTCTTTCCAATTTGTTTTGTTTATTCCTCCAGAAAAATTTTGCTGTATTTCAGATTTTAATAATGAAAAAAAAAAAAGGTTTTCAATAAATAAAAATATTTTTAAATTAGCATTAATTATATTTACATTAATTTTTGGTCTGATTCTTTAAAAAAATTTTAGAAGTATAAAAATGTATGGATTATCTTTGGTGGGAGAATTTAGGAGTAATTTTATTTCATATTTATAGTTTTTAGTTTTTTTCTATAGAAATATGAATTAATAGGTTCAATTAAAAAAATATAAAGGAAGCTTTTTTACATTGGGCTTGACACCAGAACACAGGTGTCATGAAAACCACCGCGAAATCTAAGCCAAAACGGGAAAGGAAAAGACACATTAACATCGCCATCATTAGACGTGGATTCAAGTCTGCCACTACTGGCCATCTGATCTACAAATGTAGTGGAATCGACAAAAGAACCTTTGAAAAATGTGAGAAGAAGGCTGCTGAGATGGGAAAGGGCTCCTTTAAGTATGTCTGGGTCATGGAGAAACTGAAAGCTAAACATGAGCGTGATATTACCATTGATACCCTTCCGGAAATTTGAGACCAGCAAGTATGTGACCATCATTGATGATATCCCAGGATACAGAGACTTTACCAAAAACATGACTACAGACTAAACAAATTAAGTCAGATAGGAAGAGTCAAGAACCATATGATTTCATTCATGTGGGATATAAAACAAAGCAACAAAGGAACAAGGCAAACAAAAATTCATAGACACAACAGTCTAGTATTCACCAGAGGATATGGGGGAGGGGGTTAGAGCAAGGGTGGGGGGGTCAAATATATGGTGATGGATGGAGAACTGGGTGGTGAACATAGAATGCCATGTATAGATGATGCATTATAGAATTGCACACTTGAATCCTATATAATTTTACTAACCAACGTCACCCCAATAAATTTAATAAAAATTAAAAAACAAAAAATATGATTATAGGAACATCTCATGCTGACCGTGTTGTCCTGATCCTTGCTGCTAGTGTTGGTGAATTTGAAGCAGGCATCTCTGAAAATGAGCAGACCCATGAGCATGTCCTTCTGACTTATACACTGGGTATGAAACAACTATTGTTGGTGTTAACAAAATGGATTTTACTGAGACAGCCTATAGCAGGGGTGTCCAACCTTTTGGCTTCCCTGGGCCACATTGGAAGAAGAAAAATTGTCTTGGGCCACACAGAAAATACACTAATACTGATAGCTGATCAGCTAAAAAAAACAAAAAAACCATAATGTTTTATAGATAAGAACGTTTACGAAATTGTGTTGGGCCGCATACAAAGCAATCCTGGGTGGCATGCGGCCTTCAGGCCACAGGTTGGACACACTTGCTGTAGCCAGAGGTACAAGGAAATCATTTAGGAAGTCAACACCTACATTAAGAAAATTGGGATGCTGGAATGACTCAGTGGATTGAGCGCTCAGTTTGTATCTCTGGGGTCTGAGGATTGAGTCGTGGTCCCCACCCGTGAGGAACCATATGCTGAATAGCTGTGTACTTCCCATGTGGTAGGCCCCCAGTTCAGTTCCCACCAAGGAGCTTCCCATGTGGGAGGCACCCCGACCTGGTTCCTGCCCTGCGCAGCCCAGCACCCACCTGTGTGGAATGAAACTATGTCAAAAACTGATGACATACAACTGTGGAGATTGCTCTGGGCCCTCCCACTTCTCTCTCTCTCTCTCTCTCTCTCTCTCTCTCTCTCTCTCTCTCTCTCTCTCTCTCTCTCTGTCAAAACAATAAAATAAATCTTTAAAAAAGAAAATTGTGCTGGATTCTGGTTGGAATGGTGACAACATGCTGGAGCCGAGTGCTAGCATGCCTTCTTGGTTCAAGGAATAGAAAATTCCCCATAAAGATGATGGTGCCAGTGGAATTACCCTGCTTGAAGTTCTGAATTGCATCCTGCCACCAACGAATGCAACTGGCAAGCCCTTGCATCTGCCCTCCAGGACATCCACAAAATTGGTGATATCGGTACTGTCCCTGTGGGAGGAGTGGAGACTGGTGTTCTTAAACATGGCACAGTGGACATTGCTCCAGACAATGTTACAACTGAAGTAAAGTTTGTTGAAATGTACCATGAAACTTTGAGTGAAGCTCTTTCTGGGGATAATGTGGCTTTCAGTGTCAGGAATATGTCTGTAAAGATGTTCATCATGGCAATGTGGTTGGTGACAGCAACAATGACTCACTCATGGAAGCAGCTGGCTTCACAGCTCTGGTGATTATTCTGAACCATTCAAGCCAAATCAGATCTGGCTATGCACCCATGCTGGGTTGTCACAGAACTCACATAGCTTGCACACTTACTGAACTAAAGAAGATGGATTGTTGGTCTGGGAAAAAGCTGGAAGATGGCTGGAAGGCTTTGAAATCTGATGATGCTGCCACCATTGATATGGTTCCTGGAAACCCCATGTGTGTTGAGAGCTTCTCTAACTACCCTCCTCTGGGCCATCTTGCTGTTTATAACATGAGACAGACAGTTGTTAGTGTCATCAAAGCAGTGGACAAGACGGCAACTGGAGCTGGCCAAGTCACCAAGTCTACTCAGAAAGCTCAGAAAGCGAAATGAGTATTATCCCCAATACCCACCACCCCAACAGTCTCGGAGCTATTTGTCTCAATTGACCATTTAAATTTAATAGTACAAGACTGGTGAATGATAACAATGCATTGCAAAACCTTCAGAAGGAAAGGAGAGTGTGGGTCATTTTGGTTTTTTGGCTGTGGCAGTTTTTAAGTTATTAGTTTTTAAAATCAGTACTTTTTTTTATTAAAATAACTTGACCAAAAAACTGTCACAGAATTTTGAGAACCATTAAAAGAGTTTAATGAGAAAACAAAAGTAAAGGGAAAAACAATATTTTACCTGTTACCACATAAATCTGGATATCTATTTTAAGGTATTGCACAAGAGAGAAACCTTTTTTAAGTTTATCTGTAACCATTAACTAAAAGTATGCAACTCTGGTTATCTTGAACATTGAACCTTTGTATATTTTTCAAAGTTATTGAAATGTAAGCACTTATTAACATTTACTTACTAAGCAGAAATGATGCAGCATATTTTTCCCCTGAGTCATTGTGATCAAATAGATGAAGGTAAAAAGTATGACGACAATCACAAATCTATAACAAACATTTGGTAGCCTGTTTTCATCCGGGTTTTATTTATGCATTTATACATTTACATAGTTAGTATGGGAAGGCCATTTGATTACATAAGAGTAGTTAGTTTAGAATGTGCATGCTGAGGAACTAGAAAAAGTTGTTTATGGTAAACCTAACTAATTTCTGTACAAATTTAGTTGATCCGATTATGGAGAACAAATACTCTGGGTGTATTTAGACAGATCATAAAACATGCTTGCTTCATCTTCCTATTTTTATTAATATTCCTTGGGTACATTTAAAGGCTTTAGTATGCTAATTGAAAAAGCTGAGTTCTATATGTTAAAGATTTCAATCCTGTCTGTTTTAAGGCTCCCCTAAGATATTGTTCCTTATTAAAGTCAGAAGTTTCTACAAAGACCTACGGCATATTTATTTTTATCTTCCCTGATATAGGAATCCCTTTTTTTCTTTTCTTTTTTCTTTTGTTTTCTTTTAATATTGACAACTAATGGATAAACATGAAAAACACTAGAGGGTTAGAGGGAGGAAGAAGGCTCTAGTCCTTAGAATTACGGAACCCATATTGGTGTGCATACAAGGCAATAAACACAGTGCCTTCTATCCCTGATCAGAAACATGTAATATTAATTTTTCAAATTTACAGTTATAAATGCCAGAAAAATACCAGCATCTTTATGACAGACAAAAACAACAAACAAGGCTAACAAACTCATTTTTCCATTCCACAGAATGAATTCCTGATGAATGCCACCTGACAGAAACCACCACCACTAGACAACCAAAATCCCACATCACTGACACCAGAGGGGAAGGATATTTGAATAAATGCAAATTGGAAAGTGACTTGGTTTGTAAAAGCTAAAAAGCTCAACCACTCCCTGCACCATTGACTAGCGGAGCCAGGAAAGGTGATAACTGGTGGACCTATGGGATCTAAGTGGGGACAAGATGAGCCTTCAGGCTACATCTCTTGCTTCTGAGGGTAGAACTCCAATGGGAAAACATTGGTAAAAAAATTCTGGGTGGTTGTCATCAGTGCTGTCTCCTGCTTTCTATTTTCCTGAGAGGTTTCATTCAGCCCTTCTGCCCGCGTTTCCCTTAGCATTCCAAGAATGGTTGGGGCTGCCTCACTCTCTGTGAAGGTGGAATTGCACAGGGGTTTCTGTCAGCTCTTTAGTCTCCTCTAGGTGAAAGCTTAGAGTGCTGAGGGGTTTTCTCTCAGCTCCCCTCACTGTTCCCACCCATTTTGCAGTACTCATCTCAGCACTTGGTGAAGACCAGTGAGACCCAAAGAGTTGAGGGTGGTGCAGTCTCACTGTCTCTGGAGGCTCCTATAAATTCTAGTCTGTTATGCCAGCCCCTCATATGGCCTGGAAAAGTTTGTTTAGAAGTTCGACTGGTTTCTCCTGAACCCCATTTGCGGTAGATTTCTCCTTCCTGTCTGTTTCAGGCAGAGCATGTCTGGCTTGCTGTTAATTTAGGGTGACCTGACTTTAAAAGATTTATTTTATTGTTTTTGACAGAGATAGAGAGAAGGGGGAGGGCCCAGAGCAGTCTCCATAGTTGTATGTCATCAATTTTTGACATGGTTTTGTTCCACACAGGTGGGTGGGGGCTGCGCAGGGTGGGAACTAGACTGGGGGCCTCCTGTATGGGAGGCATGCCCCCTCAAGCCAGAGGCCGAATTGGGGGGCAAGAATCAAACTGGGGGGCCCCCGCATGGGAAGCACACCTCAGTTCAGCATATGGGTCCGCACAAGCCAGAGCCGGGATTCGATCCTTGGTCCCCGGGGCTGCAAAGTGAGCTCTTAACTTGCTGAGCCATCCTGATTTTAAAAGAACATTTGCTTCACTAGAGGAAGAGGGTACTGGGAAGTTGATATCTAATAGGTATAGAATTTCAGTTTTGCAAGATGAAAAGTTCTGGAGACTGACTGCACAGCAATGTGAATATACTTTGCACTACTGAACTATACACTTAGAAATGGTTAGGATGATACACTTTACATTGTGTATTCTTTTTACCACATTACAAAAAAAATTTGCTTTAAAAATATTATTACATGGGGAAGCTGGGATGGCTCAATGGGTTAAGCGCTTGCTTTGCAGCCCCAGAGGCCAAGGATTGAATCCAGGCCCTGGCCCATTTGGACCCATATGCTGAACTGCGGTGTTGTCCCCAATTCAGTTCTTGATGGGACCTATACGGGAGGCTCCCGGCTCAGTTCCTGCCCTGCACAGCCCCGTGCCCACCTGTGGAGTGAAACTATATGGAAAACTGATGCTGTCAACTATGGAGACTGCTCTGGGCCCTCCCCCTTCTCTCTGTCTCTCTCTGTCTCTGTTTCTCTCTGTCAAAAATCAATAAAATATGGGGAAGCCGGGATGGCTCAGTGGGTTAAGCGCTCACTTTGCAGCCCTGGGACCGAGGATTGAATCCTGGCCCCGGCCCATGCAGACCTATATGCTGAACTGGGGAGTGACCCCAGTTTAGTTCTCACCGGAGCGAGACCCCGGCCCAGTTCCTGCCCTGTGTAGCCCCGCCCACCTGTGGAATGAAACTATGTGGAAAAACCAATCATGTGCAACTATGGAGACTGTTCTGGGCCCTCCCCCTTCTCTCTATCTCTGTCTCTGTATCTCTCTCTCTCTCTATCAAAAACAATAAACAATAAAAATAAATCTTTTTAAAAAATCAATAAAATGAATCTTAAAAAATATATATCATTACATAAACAATACCTGATAATTATGGAAAAATTAGAAAATACAGATAGGTGAAAAGGAAAATAAAAATCACCCATAATTTTATAGCTAAGATTAATATTTTGTTACATAAGTGCATAAATTATATATGTGTAGGTTCACATTGAATATGCTATTCTACAACCTGACTTTTTCAAAGTTTACACTATTTTTTTAAATCGTGTTTTAAGTTCTATGTTCTTAATTAAAAATCTAGAAAAGTAGGGTATTTCATATTTCTATGAACTCTAAGGCCTTAAATAGAAGAGAAACTGCCCGTTTAGGGGAACATGCCCCTCCATTGACGCCTCTCTGTAGGTCATGTGTCCTCAGGTGAAAGAAAGGTTCCTGCACTCTGATCTGCCAGCCAGCTCTGCTGACATCTTTCAGTGGTCGCTTTTGGACATGCTCTCACCTGCAGAGGCTTCTGAGACTTGTGGGAACTGGTGAGTCTACCTGTCCTTGGTGTTTTCAGTCACAGGTCTACCTACTGGGATCCTATAAACATATATTCGAGTATGGTTAATGATTAATTTGCTGGGATGAAAGGTCAGGAGACTCGTCTCTAGTTGGCACATCAGAATGGGAGATGACACATTACTACTCGCCTTCCACCTTCCATCTTCTCTCAGGAAAAGGGTAAATAAGAAACAACCCAGTTATACAAGTGTCTTCAATCCAGGAGTGCTCCAGGAATCATGCTGGAGAAGTTCTGCAACTCCACTTTCTGGGTGAGAAATTACTTATACTCTTCTCAAACTGACAACAACTACTAAAGTAGCCTAGAGTGGCCACCCATAAGCACCAGAAAGTCAGCTATACAGTTGGTTTAAAGCTCAAGGTTGTTGTTTTCTTTTGGAAAAGAAAGTCATGATATCTCCTGAGGATATTCTATGTGGGAGAAATGATATAAAATTATTTAATGATGTATTTATAGTATCCCATACTCTTTTCTTGGACAAGCTAGCTATAAAACTGCCTCTCTAAAAAAAAAAATAGGGAAAAGGCTTTCAATTTTATCAAGGTTGCCAGAGAGAATTGCTATGTAGTTTGTAGGGTAGGAGGAAGGAGGAAGGGTCTACGATGGAGTCTTGTTGAGATACGTTGATGTTGGAATGATAATGTTGTGTTCGAGGAACCGGCAACTAGTGGCATGGACTGGCAGTGGAGGCCAGGAATGCAAATCTGGGCATCATGAGACAACTGTTTTGAACCATTAGAGCAGAGAATTTCAAGGTACACAGGGTAAATAGCAATACCAAGCAGGTTAGTAAAGCAGAGAATGAGAAGGGACCTCGGATTTTATGAGAAAGTGCGGGCTACAAACTCTTAGCATTAGCATCAGAGTCACCCAGAGCAATTGTGAAGTTTAAATATCTTAGATTAGTCTGTTTAATTCTAAAGTTAGAGAACTTTATGGAGAGATAAGAAGAGCAGGAATGAGATAGCAGATCACATGCGCAGCACTTCCCATCTCAGGAAGAGCCTGGGCCCCAGGCCCTCAAGGACAGAACAAGTGTACCCCAGGAAGGTGGCGGTTGAATAGGCCAACTCCTGAGAATTGTCTGACTGTCAGACTCTGACAGATCATCTTGGTCAGGGCACCTCAACCTTTTCTTTAAAAGGTCTGTGCAAACAGTCTTGCAAAACAATTTAAAAATATTTATTGGGAGAGAAAAATCTACCCTCAGATATAAGAGTACCCACCCCCTTCACCTCACAAGATAGTTTTATTTATTGCAGAATGCAAACATTAGTATAAAACTTGCTGGGAAAAAATCATCTGTCCAGCAATGGCTGTGGGAAGGTGCCCTGCGGTTCTGGCAAAAGCCCTGGGGCCATAGGAGTGTAAAAGTCTTAGTGAATGACTACGCCTTCTGCCTGCCTGCTGTCTGCATATTTGACTGTCTGCCAGTGAGTTCAGTCAGTGCTAAAAATAAAGGTTATTTATTTATTTATTTATTTTTAAAGATTTATTTATTTTTTTTGGCAGAGAGAGAGAGAGATACAGAGATAGAGACAGAGAGAAGGGGGAGGGCCCAGAACAGTCTCCATAGTTGCACATCATTGGTTTTTCCACATAGTTTCATTCCACAGGTGGGCGGGGCTGCACAGGGCAGGAACTGGGCCGGGGTCTCACCCCAGTGAGAACTGAACTGGGGGCACTCCCCAGTTCAGCATATGGGTCAACATGGGCCGGGGCTGGGATTCGATCCTCGGTCCCCGGGGCTGCAAAGAGAGCGCCTAACCCACTGAGCCATCCCGGCTTCCCAGTTTTTTTATTTTTTAAAGATTTATTTTATTGCTTGACAGAAGGTGTGAGAGAAAACGAGAGAAGTGGGGAGAGCCCAGAGCAGTCTCCATAGTTGTACATTATTAGTTGTGACCCAGTTTCATTCCACACAGATGGATGTGGAGCCATGTGGGGTGAGAAACAAACCACATGGGAGGTGAGAACCTTTGCCGTCATGCCATCCCAGTGGTTACCAGTTGCTCTGCAGTTCAGCGGATGGGTTTGCACAGGCTGGGGTCAGGAATCGAACCCTGGACCTCATGATTGTGAGGCAAGCGCTTAACCGCTGAGCTATCCCACTATCCTGAAGAAGTTTTTATATCCCAGGGAACTATTCTCCTCATTTGTACAAGGGGACAGACCCTCTTCTTCCTGCAGCTTGGCAAATTCAGTGGCGAAGTTTACTCAGAAAAAAAAAAAATTCACTCAGAATCACAGGAAGAAAGGTCTTTAGAGGTTGGTTGGGTTGACCAGAAATTTTACAAAATGTCATGAAGTGGTGAATTTATATCAGTGGAGATGAATGAAAAAAAATACAGCTAGCTAAAGGGTCAGGCTAGGTATGGATATAGATCTCAGTTTAAATTGTTTGGAAACAGGTTGGTGGTAGAGGGTGTGGGCTAGGGCTGGTCTTCTGTCTTCAAAAATGCATTAACCAACAATCCTTCCATTTTGGTCTCGCAGAATTCCTCATTGCTGGATAGCCCAGAGGCGGACCTGCCACTTTGTTTTGAGCAAACTGTTCTGGTGTGGATTCCCTTGGGCTTCCTTTGGCTTCTGGCCCCTTGGCAGCTTCTCCATGTATATAGATCTAGGACCAAGAGATCTTCTACAACCAAACTTTACCTCACTAAGCAGGTATGAGAACCTCATTATTTTCTAATTCCTTGGTGTACCACAGAGACATTTGCTTGGTTAAAGTGTCTTCTTTCCTTTCTTTAACCAGCTTTCCCAGGTGCTGCTAAGGTAGAGCCAGGTCCTGAGGCTCTCTTTCTCCGGCTGCCCTCTGCCTCACTGTTCCCTTGCTGTATTTTTTAGTTAAGGTGACTTTCACCTTTGCAAGAATACTGACTCAGAAATCTTATGGATAGTGGAATCCCTAAACACCAGTGATATGTACTCAGTCCAATATGTAGTCATTGTAAAATTCTTTTCAGAATTTTAGACAAGAACACTGAATTTCCTAATGAATCTTTGGGCTGCTCTAGTAAGTCAGGAGACTATAATTCATTTGGCACCTACCATGCTGTGAAAATGGACGATATAATGTGTCCTCGGCACCCTTCGGGCCACCGAACCCCGTCGCTCATCTCCTCACACTTGGATCAGAACTAGAGCTTTCATTCTTCCCAAGTCTTCCATACATCTAGATCAGGGGTGTCAAACTAGAGGCCCCGAGGTAATTTTTTGTGGCCCACAATGCTCTGAAATAAAATGAAAATAGAAAAAATTGTTATGAAGAAAATCGCGCTTAGGGGAGATGGAGGCAATAATGTACACACAATTCCCTCATTAACCCTTTAACTACTGAAGACGAGTACACACGTGGCCCAGTGCCTTTCCTGGGGGCCTGTGGGCGTGTATAAACGCGCTGACTCAGTTCCAGGAACGTTTGTAAATGTGATGTGGCCCGCGTGAATCTTGCCTGTTGCACCAAATGGCCCGTGTTTTGAGTTTGACACCCCTGGTCTAGATGATCACTCACAGTAGAGGGAGGAAGGTTGAGTGCTCACAGTTACTTGGTTTGAGTAGAGGAATAATAGAAAGGACAGGGGCTGCAGGAGAGAACCCAGGAGGAAGGAGGCTAGGAGCGCCTCAGTTAGCTGCACTGATTAACCGGAAAGGGTCTAGTGGGAAGTAAGATCCTCAGTTGAGGGTGTGAAGCCATTTCATTAAATCCACCATCTGCTTCTTTTCACAGTGTTGTTTTTTTTTCCCCTTCCTCTTATCTGTCCCGATCTTTACACAGGGTTTTAGAAAGGCAAATGAGACTTGACATTCCAGGAACATACAGACCTCAGGTTAAGTGCACTCTAAAAGGAAGGAAGGAACTTGGTCAAAGGAAGTGGGATTTGCATTGATACTGAGCTAGAGGCTGTTCGTGGTTTTGTTGGGCTCTGGATAGGAAAGGAATAGTCTCTGCAAGCCTGAGGCAGGGTCAGTCTCCCCTGTTGACCTGAGTGCCCAGAAAAGAGCCTCAGGACTCAGTAGGTATGTGTTGAATGTTGGTATTAAATATTAAATGCACTCCAGGAATAGGGGCTGAGTCAAGAGTGTGCTGGACTCTGAACATTCAACAACACATTTCAATACCCTTGGGAATGAATCAGAGCTTTTGGTTAGAGTCAGTTAAGTTAGGGGTAAGTCAGTCAGTTAAGTTAGGTTCTGCCATTTTCTGGAGCATCCAAAAAAGCCTGGGTAGTGATTGAATCAGTACCCCATCCTAGTCATAGCTATTAATTAACTTTTAAAAAAACACAGCTTGGAAACTGGGATGGCTCAGAGGGTTAAGCGCTTGCTTTGCAGCCCCAGGGACCAAGGATCAAATCCTGGCCCCAGCCCATGGGGACCCATATGCTGAGCTGGGGAGTGCCCCCAGTTCGGTTCTCACCGGGGTGAGACCCTGGCCCAGTTCCTGCCCTGTGCAGCCCTGCGCCCACCTGTGGAATGAAACTATGTGGAAAAACCAATGATGTGTAACTATGGAGACTGTTCTGGGCCCTCCCCCTTCTCTCTGTCTCTGTATCTCTCTCTCTCTCTCTGTCAAAACAATAAAAATAAATAAAACAAACAAACAAAAAACAACAAAACAGTTTTATTGAGATATAATTCACATACCATATCATTCTCTGATTTATATACAATTCTATTTTTTAGTGTATTGACACATATGTGCACCCAACACCACACTCAATTTTAGAACATTTTCTTTCCCCCAGAAAGAAGCCCCCTATGTCTTCATCTACCTTAGCTCTAAGCAACCACTAATCTACCTTATGTCTCTATAGTTTCCTTATCCTAGATACTTCACATGAATGGAATCATATAGTAATATGTGGTCTTTTATGATTTTTTTTCATTTAGCATAAGGTTTTTAAGGTTCATCTATGTTGTAGCATTTATCAGTACTTCAGTCGTTTTATGGCTGAATAATATTCCATCATATGGATCTATCACATTTTGTTTTACTTTTATAAACACAAAGCTCTATGGAGAAAAATAAAAGCAATGTATTAGCTCTTTTTTTTTTTCTCTATAGTGAATAATCCATTTACTCTTGCTTATATCCTCAGGAGCTCTGTATATATATATATATATATATATATATATATATATACATACATACCGGTATTTTTTTTTTTTTAAGATTTATTTTATTGTTTTTTGAGAGAAGGTGAGAGAAAGACGCAGATAGAGAGAAGGAGGAGAGCAGTCTCCATAGTTGTGCATCATTAGTTGTGACATAGTTTCATTCCACACAGGTGGATGTGGGGCTGCACGGGGTGGAACCGAACTGGGCGCCTCCCACCTTCGCCACCATCCTGGTGGTTACCAGTTGTGCCGCAGTTCAGCATATGGGTTTGCACAGACTGGGGCTGGGATTCGATCCCCGGACCTCATGGTTGCAAGACAAGCATTCAACCTGTTGAGCTATCCTGGCATCCCCCCTTTATAATTTATACTTTGCTTTTTTATCTTCCATCCTGAGAGTGACAGACACAGATTAGCTTCCTCTCAAATTTTTCAAAATAATTAGTATCTTCCCTGAAAAAGTTAGAAGTATAGTTCCTCATAAAGTTAAACTTCACTTCTTCTATGAGAACCTTCTTCTTAGCTCATCCTCAATTTGATTGTATCTCTCCACTTCCTCTTCTACCTGCATTTGGACAGCTTGTTCCTCTCTAACTTTTGTAAACTGTTGTTCCTGCTGGTCCTGTTTGGTCACTAGTGCATCATTTACTTCATCTGAACTTAGTCAATTTGTTTGAGCAATGTGGTGAGAGAAACTGCAAGTTTATTGGCTTAAAAGTTTATTTGTATCGAGAGGACCTGATGCACACTAGGTAACTGAATGAATTGAATTACAAAGTGAATGAATGAATGATTGAGCTCACAGTGAATCCCAGGGGAACAAAAGAGGAATTTGGTTCTGGAGGTTGTGGAATTGCTGAGATGAGAGTGAGATGTGTAGAAACAATGAACTTGGTGTTGAGCCAGTGAGACGTGGGAATCATCTTCAAGTTCTTGCAGAAGTGTAGCATAGAAGATTGCCTATCTTATTCTGAAAAGTTTTATTTTATTTTTTTTCAGATTTATTTTATTGTTTTTGACAGAGACAGAGAGAAGGGGGAGGGCCCAGAGCAGTCTCCTTAGTTGTACATCATCAGTTTTCAACATGGTTTCATTCCATACAGGTGGGCGGGGCCTGCACAGGGCAGGAACTGGGCTGGGATCCTCCCGCATGGGAAGCTCACCCCAGTTCAGCATATGGGTCCACACTGGCCAGGGCAGGGATTTGATCCTTGGTCCCCAGGGCTGCAAAGTGAGCACTTAACCCGCTGAGTCATCCCAGCTTCCCCTAGCTGGCCTCTTCTTGATGGGAGGACTTCCTGTGAGCTCTGAGCCCTGGATCACTGTCTGGACTTACCAGCATCCCCCAAGAGTAGGAACCTGGTTGCACATCCCCACCTCTTCTCCTACCAAATGAATTTACTCTGATGAAGTCACTCTGAGTCACCAATCCCCATATTACCCACTAGGTCCTCTTCAGGGAAAGAACTCATTCTTTAGATAGTACTTCTGTTGGGGCGCAGTGGTGGTGAATATAGTTGTTGCTAGTGGATTTGTGGTAAGATGTTGGGGTGAAGGGAGAGAAGAAAGTGACTGGCGGAACTGTACCAGTTCTGTACACAGTACTTCAATGGAGACTCTGGTTTCTGTCCTGTTTCTCATTCTTACTCACTGCCAGCACGGACTACAAATAATAGATTTATATCCGTTAAAACTCACCTCCAAGTCATACCTGTTGGTTTAAACAATAAACAATTTCTTATCTTATCTAGTAAGAAGTCCAGAGGTAATGCAGTTCTAGGAATTGTTGATGTAGTAGCTCAACAACATCAACAGGGAGCTGGTTATTTCTGTCTTTTTTCTGATAAAAACTGGCCTATCAGGCCAGTTATGAAGTGATCAGTGATTGCAGGATGGCTGAAGCTTGGGGTACCCTTCCACCCTCCAGTCAGTGGCCGGAGGCAGATAAAGAGGTCAGGCACCCTTGTGTATCACTCAACAAATAGCTTTATTGTGATGCAATCCAAGTACCATAAAAGTCAACTGTTTAAAGTGGTTTTTGGCACACTCACAGAATTTTGTCTAATTCCAGAATATTTTCATCACTCACAAAAGAAACCCTGTACCTACTAAGCAGTAACACCCCATTCCCTTCTCCCCTGTCCCCCAGTTTCTGACAACTGCTAATGTACCTTCTTCTGTCACTATGGATTTGCCTAATCAGGACATTTCATATGCTTGGAATTACGTGATATGTACGTAGCTTTTAGTACCTGACTGATTTCATTTAGCACAAGGTTTTCAAGGTTTATACATGTTGTAGCATGAACCAGTACTTCATTTTTCTGAAAGTTCTTTTTCACTGTGGTAAAGAATATGGATTTTACCATTTTAAACACTTTAAAATATACAACTGGGGAAGCTGGGATGGCTCAGCGGGTTAAGCGCTCGCTTTGCAGCCCCGGAGCCCAGGGATCGAATCCCGGCTCCGGCCTATGCGGACCCATATGCTGAACTGGGGAGTTCCCCCCAGTTCAGTTCTTGCCGGGGCCTATGTGGGAGCCCCCGGCCCAGTTCCTGCTCTGCACAGCCCTGTGCCCACCTGTGGAGTGAAACTATATGGAAAACTAATGCTGTCAACTATGGAGACTGCTCTGGTCCCTCCCCCTTCTCTCTGCCACTCTCTATCTGTCTCTCTGTCTGTCAAAAACCAATAAAAATAAATCTTTAATATATACAATTCAGGGGCATTAAATATATTCATAATGTTGTACAGTCATCACCACTATCTAGTTCCAGGATTTTTTCACCACACTAAATGGAAAACTTGTACTCATTAAACAATTCCTCCCCATTCCTCCCACTCCTATCCCCTGGCGATCATAGTTCTGTTTTTGGCCTCTGCATATGCCTGCGTAGTCTGGATATTTCACATATAAATGCAAATACTACAATGTGTGGTCTTTGGTGTCTGGCTTCTTTCACTTAGCATTATGTTTTCAAAGTTCATCCATGTTGTAGCTTGTATCAATATTTCATTCCTTTTTATGGCCGAGTAATTTACCATGTTATAAGCACACCATATTTTATTGATCCATTCATCAGCTAATGGACATTTGATGGACATTGTTTCTATTTTTTGGTCCATTTTGAAAATGATATTAGGAACACGTGTGTAAAAGTTTTTGAGTCAACACAGGTTTTGAATTTTCCTGTGTATATACTTAGGAGTAGAATTGCTGAATCCCATGGTAACTCTATATTTTGAGGAAATGACAAACTGTTTTCCCAAAGTGGCTGCACCCTTCTATATTTCTGCCAGTAATGTATGAGCTTTTAACAAATAGGAGTACACCTTTATCTTTAAAAAGTGGTTTCACTTTTTGAGGTTTTAGTTACCAAATGGAAGATGGCAGAAATAAACAATTCATAAGTTTTAAGTTGCTCTCCATTCTGAGTAGCATAATAAAATCTCTTGCAGTCCAGTTCGGACCCACCCAGGACATAAATCATCCTTTTGTTCAGTGTGTCCACGACCCTTCATTTGCTATCCTTTCATTTGCCATTTAGCAGCCGCCTGGGTTATATCAGACTGTTGTGGTACCACAGTGCTTGTGTAGAGTTACCCTTATTTTACTTAATAATGGTCCCAAAGTGCAAGAGTAGTGATGCTGGCAGTTCAGATCTGCCAAAGAGAAGCCACAAAGTGTATGTATGTATTGGATTCGGTATTATCTGCAGTTTTAAGCATCCACTGGGGTCTTGGAGCATAGCCTCCTGAGGACAGGGGAACTGCTGTACTCATCCTTACCACGACCTGGTGCCCATTTTTTTTATTGCAGCTATCCCAGTGGCTGTGAAGTGGTATCTTATTATGGTTTGGATCTGTATTTCCCTAATGACTAGCAATGCTGAGCATCTTTTTTGTATGTTTTTTTTGGCGGGGGAGGGGTTGCCAACTTTTGGGGAGAAATTTATTCTTTGAATAAACCCTTTGCCCACTTTTTTAATTGGGTTGTGTCTTTTTATTGTTGAGTTGTAAAGAGTTTTTTATCTTCCAGTCCTATGAATCACATTGATCAGTGAGGAAAAGCTTTCCCAGAAGCCCCCAGAAGCTAGTTTTCACAAGCTGTCCCCCAGTTCTCTTCAGTCAGAATTGTATCACATGCCCATGGCTAACGCAGTAACAGGCCAAGTGAATGGGGCCAGCATGCCTGGTTTTAATTCACCCCCGGAGTTTGGAAATAGGTCCAGTTTCCACCCAAGCGTATAGCTGAGCTCAGGGTAGATATTTTACCAATGGTGGCGGGAGGTTCTGTTAGGAAGAAAGAAAGACAATTCCACCAGTCAGAGTCCCAATAGGAGACAGCTCAAGCAAACAAGATAATGTGAGGGGGCTGTATTTATAAAGGGGCCTGGGCTTAGCAGCAAAGTGTCACCACTCTAGGCTTGAAGGGACAAGAGTGGGAGGGAATCTGGTGGGACAGACAAAAGATGCCAGTCATGTCTACCTCTGGCCCCCTTCCCCTGTTGCCTGTTCTTGTGTGTGTTTTGGGTCATGGTTTTCTCTGCTTTTACCTGTCACTATTGACACATTTGCTTTTGTCTTCTAAAACATTATCTGGTCCACTGAGCTCACCTTTCCTCATTCATATTTTCAATGCTATTATGGATTTATTTATTGGTTACTTTACCATTATTTCAATGATATATGGAAGGATGGGAGACAAACAAGTGTACCAAGCCTGACATCTTGGACTAAACACTCCTATCTTTTTCTATGAATTTTTAAAAAAATACCAATTTATAAAGTAGACAACACTTTTATTTTAAAGATTTAT